>JAJPUD010005506.1:81852-156946 GCA_023553655.1 Myrmecobius fasciatus | reverse complement strand
CCTTTTAATCATTTTAGAATTTATTGGAGGCAGACACTTCTCTGTAGGGCAGGGTGGGTAACCTGTTTTTCTGCCCAGGGCCATTTGGATATTTATAACATCATTTACAAGCCATGCAAAATTATTAACTTGGAACACAAGCAGTGGGAAGTAGTTTCCTTTGCAGGGCTAGACCAAATTATTTCATGAGTAGGCTGGATATTCTCTACCTCTGCTTCAGAGTGATACTGATATTAATACCACATTGATATTACTATGTCACAGTTTGAATATTTTACTCACCTGCTTAAGAAACTTAATGGTTTCCCTTTGCCTTAAGAATAAAGCATGAATTTCTCTGGCATTTAAAAACTTTCACAATCTAGTGCCAGTCTGTTCAGGATCTGCAACTCTGTTCCCCTAAGCCAATATGATTGGTGAAATGACTTACTGTGAATTTTTCTTGGATTTTCCTTCTGGATTCTTTCTGATATGTTTTCTACATCTATTCGGAAGAGTTCTGTGAGTAATTGTTCTCTATTTTTTCTTGCTAATTCCACTTCCAAATACTAGAAGATAAAGTCATCTTTCTTTTTGCTAAACATCTTAATTTTTTTTTCATCTGGTTCTCATATGGCATATTATTGTGGCCCTTCACAAACTAGTCTAACCAGTGGACACTCTACAGTTTATTATAATGTCCTTCCTAAAAAATATTCAGAAAATTGTACATACTATTTCAGGAGGGAGTCCTCCCTGGTCTTGGAACATAGGAACCTATGTAGAATTGAAAATGTTATGTTCTAATGAAAGGATAAGATAGCATGGTGATTAGAAAATATGAGGTAATTTGCATAAATAGCATTAATAACTGGGGAGTGGGGTGAGACATAGGGATAATAGCATCTGAATTGAGCTTTGAAAGAAGATTAGGAATCTGATGGAGTATGGAGTGCTCGTGTAGTAGAAAATAAGTGCAAATGCTCAGAGATAAAATGGAATGCCACATTTGGGGAATAAATAGTACTTTGTGTTGGTTGAAATTTAAAGTGCTTAAGGGGAATACTGGAAGTTAGGTTTTTTGGAACCAAATTTTATAGGGTTTCAAATGCTAAGGCTGAAGAATTTGCATTTTATCCTAGAACATTAGCTATCTATTAGAATTTTTTGGCAAAAAAGTGACATGGTGAATTTTCTTTGTTAGGAAGATTATTTTGCAGCTGTGTTTAAAATAGATTGGAGAAGGGATACTAGAAGCAAGAAGACCAGTCTGGTCTTGTGGATGATGAAAACTTGAATTAGCATGGTGAGAATGGAGAGAAGGGGACAGATAGAAAAGTTATTTTGGAGTTTCAGTAATTGTTAACTGATTGGATACTAAGGTAAGGGAAGAATCAAGGATTGGCACCCAGTGTTTTGGAGGATTGGAGGATTTTCTATGTCCTAATGGAGATAGAAAAGTTTGAACCCCAGGCTTATGAGAGGAGCTAATGAATTTGAATTTAGATGTGCTGAGTTTGGGATTCCAAGAGACATGTATGAGTAATAGTGGTAGAAGGTTAATAAGTTTGTGATATTTTAATATTTTAGGAGATATCAACATTTACATAAGGATATTTGGAGTTATTTACATAAGGATATTAATTGAACTACAGAGATGATGAGAAAAGATATCTATGGAGAAAAGAAGAGGGCACAGGATAGAGTCTTGGGAACAACTAAACTTCAGTGGCTGATGGATCAGCAGAAGAGACTAAAAAGTGATGATCAGGTTAAGTCAAAGAGAAACCAGGAAGAAAGCATTACCATGGAGAGTGTCAAGATGGAAGTGATAATGTTCTCAGTTTGGTAGAACCACAAATGCCAGACCTCAGAATAAATAATCTGCAGTATGTGAAAAATATTGAATATTATTGGGAGCTAATGTATGAAGTTGGTGAGGATACAATTTAGAGTTAATAATTTAACTACCTAATATTTATAGAGTAACTAGTAAAAAGATATTTTCTTATCTGTGTCCTTTCTCATTCATGTCTGTTGATAATTAAGTTGGAATGAAGTGAATATCTTTAGCACCATGAAAGACAGTTTTGCCAGTCAGTTACTTATTTTGTGAATGACAGTCTAGATAGCTTCATAAAAACTCAAGCTTGCATTTTTTATCTTTAGGCCAACTTTTTTTTGGGTCAATTTTACTGTCTTTATTATAACTTTTTGTCATTTAATTTGTTAGTTTAATATTAAGCTCAGATTTTGAAACTGAATGCCTTCAAATAACTATAAAACATTTATCTGAAAGTCTTCTCAAGTGAAACTGAGAAAATCCTGGAATTCAATAGAAATTTTGATTGTTTTTTTTTTTTTTTTTTTTTTTTTTTTGCTTTTGGAGAAAACCATATATAAAAATTGCAAACAAAAATTTAGAATAGAGGAAGAAGAGGTATGTTAATTTAAACAAACATGTAGAAACAAAGAACAGTTTAAAAACTCTCAACAAAACAACTAAGTATGAGTTCATTCCAAAGGAATAAAGAATTGTTCTAAAAACATAAAATGTAACCTGCCTCTAAGGCATATATTATGTGTTTAGAGTATGGTAGAATTTTCAGAATATAGGTCACTGATATTATGAAGTTTATTTTTACTCATGTCAGTCAGCTAGCATCTGTTGAATGTGAACTATGTACCAGGCACTGTACTTAGCACTGGGAAAAAAGGAAAGACCACAAAACAGTCTCTATTTTCAAGGAGCTCATAGTCTAATGGAGAAGACAATATGCAAACAAATTACATACAAGGCTCTTTGAACTCAGAGAGGCAGCACTAAAATAAAGGAAGAAAGGTTTCTTGTAGTATGTGGTATTTTAGGTTGAGACTTAGAGGAAGACAAGGAAGCTAGGAATCAGAGATGAGATGGAAGACCGTCCCAGGAATGGGAGCAGACAATGAAAATACTCAATTGGAAGATAAATTGTTGAGTGCAAGAAAACAAAGGGTGTAAAAAGATTGCCCTAGTGCAGTGATGGCCCTGTTGAGATTATATACTCTTAAGTTTATAATGGATCTGGTCAGCAAGGTTTTGTGACTTTTTTTTTTAACTGTTCAACAGCATGTTAGTATGAGGGAAGCTAGAGAATAAGAAGAGTAATTTAAGGCTCAAGTTTGATAGGACAATATAAAAGGATAATGGAAGTAAGGGATGGAAAGATAGTGTATTGTTGAACTCATTCAATGAAGGGTCACAATAGCATCAAGAAGAGAATGTAGTAGGAGTAACTAGGTGGTGCAGTAAATAGAGCTCTGGCCCTGGAGTCAGAAGGACCTGAGTTCAGATCAACATCCCAGGTTAAGAACCTCTGTTTTAAAGATAGATATGTGTAGTTTTATGTACACTTAAACTCAGAAGTCTATTTACAATGAACAGTTGAGGTTACCAGTATTTTCCCAACTTCTTTTAGTCATGACTGATGTGGAAAGTTGCTTGACTGAAGAGGACTGATGATGAAACATGCTGCTGTCTTTTTATACAGAAAAATGTCAGGGCACAGGTATGCATATGCTATCAGACATGTCCTTGTACTTATTTGATTGGCTTTATTTTACTAATTTGTTAAAAGAGTTCTAATGGGGTAGGAAAGTGTCATTAGAAAACATTGTAAAAAAATGCCTTTTCAAAAAAGCATCAATAAAATAGGGTGGAGGGAATGATTAGGAAAAGAATGAAATTGATATTGCTTGTCAGTTTCAAGGAACTTGTATTATTAAATAGAAATAGTTACAGATTTTGAAATCATGTGGGAAGTTCTTAACAATCGTCATAGTCACTGTATATAGTTTTCTTCTGATTGTGCTTATCATTCCACACCAGTTCTTAAAAATTTTTCTTTGTTTTTCTTTTTTTTATTAAAAGCTTTTTATTTACAAAACATGAGTGATTTTTCTACATTGACCTTTGCAAAACTTTTTTTTTTGTTCCAAGCTTTTCCCCTCCTTTCCTCCCACCCCCCACCCCTAGATGACAGGTAATCTAGTACATGCTAAATGTGTTCAATTATATGACAAATCCAATATATGTATACATATCTATACAGTTATCTTACTGCACAAGAAACATCAGATCTAGAAAGAGAGAAAAAAAAAACAACCTAAGAAGGAAAACAAAATGCATAGAAATATTCACAGAAAGCATTAAAATGCTGTGTTGTGGTTCATACTCAGTTCCCTCAGGCCTCTCTCTGGATGTATATCACTATCTTCATTGCTGAACAATAGGAACTGGTTTGAATCACATCATTGTTGAAGAGAACCATGTCCGTCAAAATTGATCATCGTATAGTCTTGTTTCTGTGTATAATGTTCTCCTGGTTCTGCTGATTTCACTCAGCATCAGTTCATGCAAGTCTATCCAGGCCTCTCTGAAATCATCCTGCTGGCTGTTTCTTACCGAACAATAATATTCCATAACATTCATATACCATAATTTATTCAGCCATTCTCCAATTGATGGGCATCCATTCAATTTCCAGTTTCTAGCCACTACAAAAAGGGGTGCCACAAACATATTTGCACATGTGGGTCCCTTTCCCTTCTTTAAGATCTCTGTATAGGTCCAGTAGAAACACTCCTGGGTCAAATGGTATGCACAGTTTGATAAGTTTTTGAGCATAGTTCCAGATTGCTCTCCAGAATGGTTGGATCCGTTCACAGTTCCACCAACAATGCATCAGCGTCCCAGTTCTCCCACATCCCCTCCAACATTCATCATTATCTTTTCCTGTCATCTTAGCCAATCTGACAGGTATGTAGTGGTATCTCAGAGTTGTTTTAATTTGCATTTCTCTGATCAATAGTGATTTGGAGCACCTTTTCATGTGACTAGAGATAATTTAAATTTCTTCATCTGAAAATTGTTCATATCTTTTGACCATTTATCAATTGGAGAATGGCTTGAATTCTTATATATTTGAGTCAATTCTCTATATATTTTAGAAATGAGGCCTTTATCAGAACCTTTGAATGTAAAAATATTTTCCCAGTTTATTGCTTCCCTTCTAATCTTGTCTGCATTCATTTTGTGTACAAAAACTTTTTAACTTGATATAGTCAAAATTATCTATTTTGTGATTAATGATGATCTCTAGTTCTTCTTTGGTCACAAATTCCTTCCCCCTCCACAGGTCTGAGAGGTAAACCATCCTACATTGTTCTAGTTTGTTTATAATATCATTCTTTATGTCTAGATCATGAATCTATTTCGACCTTATCTTGGTATACGGTGTTAGGTGTGGATCAGTGCCTAATTTCTTCCATACTAGTTTCCAATGATCCCAGCAGTTTTTGTCAAATAGTGAGTTTTTATCCCAAAAACTGGGGTCTTCGGGTTCATCAAACACTAGATTACTATTGTCATTGAGTATTTTGTCCTGTGAACCTAACCTATTCTACTGATCCACTACTCTGTTTCTTAGCCGGTACCAAATGGTTTTGATGACCACTGCTTTATAACATAATTTTAGATCTGGTACAGCTAGGCCACCCTCATTTGCTTTTTTTTCATTAATTCCATTGAAATTCTTGACCTTTTGTTTTTCCAGATGAATTTTGTTGTTATTTTTTCTAAGTCATTTAAATAATTTCTTGGGAGTTTGATTGGTATAGCACTAAATAAATAGATTAGTTTAGGTGGCATTGCCATCTTTATTATATTCGCTCGACCTATCCAAGAGCACTTGATATTTTTCCAATTGTTTACATCTGACTTTATTTATGTGGAGAATGTTTTGTAGTTTTGCTCATATAGATCCTGACTTTGCCTTGGCAGATATATTCCCAAATATTTTATACTATCGAAAGTTATTTTAAATGGGATTTCTCTTTGTATCTCTTGCTGTTGCATTTTGTTGGTGATGTATAAAAATGCTGATTTATTCTGTATCCTGCAACTTTGCTAAAGTTGTGGATTAATTCTAATAGTTTTTTAGTGGATTCTATAGGGTTCTCTAAGTAGACCATCATATCATCTGCAAAGAGTGATAATTTGGTTTCCTCACGACCTTCTTTAATTCCTTTAATCTCTTTTTCTTGTCTTATTGCCAAGGCTAGCATTTCTAATGCAATATTGAATAGTAATGGTGATAGTGGGCAACCTTCTTTCACCCCTGATCTTATTGGGAATGGTTCCAGTTTATCACCATTACATATGATGCTAGCTGATGGTTTTAAATAGATGCTATCAACTATTTTAAGGAAAAGTCCATTAATTCCTATACTCTCTAATGTTTTTAATAGGAATGGATGTTGGATTTTATCAAATGCTTTTTCTGCATCTATTGAGATTATCATATGTTTTTTGTTAATTTGGTTATTGATATAGTCAATTATGTTAATAGTTTTCCTAATATTGAACCATCCCTGCATTCCTGGTATAAATCCTACTTGGTCATGGTGTATTATTCTGGGGATGATTTTCTGTAATCTCTTTGCTAATATTTTATTTAAAATTTTTGCATCAATATTCATTAGGGAGATTGGTCTATAATTTTCTTTCTCTGTTTTTGTTTTACCTGGTTTAGGTATCAGTACCATGTCTGTGTCATAAAAAGAATTTGGTAGGAGTCCTTCATTCCCTATTTTTACAAATAGTTTATATAATATTGGAGTTAATTGTTCTTTAAATGTTTGGTAGAATTCACATGTAAATCCATCTGGTCCTGGGGATTTTTTTTAGGGAGCTGATTAATGACTTGTACTATTTCTTTTTCTAAAATGGGACTATTTAAGTAATTTATTTCCTCTTCTGTTAATCTGGGCAATCTATATTTTTGTAGATATTCCTCCATTTCACTTAGGTTATCAAATTTATTGGCATAAAGTTGGGCAAAGTAACTCTTGATTATTGCTTTAATTTCCTCTTCATTGGTGGAAAGTTCTCCCTTTTCATTTTTGAGACTAAAAATGTGATTTTCCTCTTTCCTTTTTCTAATCAAATTAACTAGAGGTTTATCTATTTTGTTGGTTTTTTTATAAAACCAACTTTTAGTTTTATTTATTAATTTAATAGCTTTTTTTACTTTCACTTTTATTAATCTCTCCTTTTATTTTTAGGATTTCAAGTTTGGTATTTGATTGGGGTTTTTAATTTGTTTTTTCTCTAGCTTTTTTAGTTGCAAGCCCAATTCGTTGATCTTTTCTTTCTCTATTTTATGCAAAAAAGCATCTAGAGATATAAAATTTCCCCTTATTACCGCTTTGGCTGTATCCCACAAATTTTGGCATGTTGTCTCATTATTGTCATTCTCTTGGATGAAATTAGTAATTATGTCTGTAATTTGCTGTTTAACCTATTCATTCTTTAGGATGAAATTATTTAGTTTCCAATTGCTTTTTTTTTTATTAAAGTTTTTTATTTGTATAACATATAGATAGATAGATCCTCAGCATTGATCTTTACAAAGCTTTCCATTACAAATTTTACCCCCAGTCCCCTCCCCTCCCCTAGATGGCAGGAAGTCTACTACATGTTAATAATGTTAAAATATTTGACAAGTTGTGCAAGAAAAATCCTATCTACAAGAAAAAGAAAAAAGAAAGGAAACAATGCAAGCAAACATCAATAGAGAGCATGAAAATGTTATGTTGTGGCCCACATTTCATATACCTCTCTCTGGGTGTATATGGTATTCTTCACTGAACAATTGGAACTGGTTTGAGACAATTCTTTGTTGGAGAGAGCCATGGCCATCAGAATTGATCATCATATAGTATTGTTGTTGCCGTGTATAATGATCTCCTGGTTCTGCTCGTTTCACTCAGCATCAGTTCATCCAAGTCTCTCCAGGCCTTTCTGAAATCGTCCTGCTGCTCATTTCTTACAGAGCAGTAATATTCCCTAACATTCATATACCATAATTTATTCAGCCACTCTCCAATTGATGGGCATCCATTCAGTTTCCAGTTTCTAGCCACTACAAAAAGGGCTGCCACAAACATTCTTGCACATGTGGGGCCCTTTCCCTCCTCTAAGATCTCTTTGGGATATAAGCCCAATAGAAACACTGCTGGGTCAAAGGATATGCACAGTTTGATAACTTTTTGAGCATAGCTCCAAATTGCTCTCCAAAATGGCTGGATCCGTTCACAGTTCCACCAACAATGTATTAGTGACCCAGCTTTCCCACATCCCCTCCAACATTCATCGTTATCTTTTCCTGTCATTTTAGCCAATCTGACAGGTGTGTAGTAATACCTCAGAGTTGTCTTCATTTGCATTTCTCTGATCAATAGTGATTTGGAGCAACTTTTCATATGACTAGAGATGGTTTTAATTTCATCATCTGAAAATTGTCTGTTCATATCCCTTGACCACTTATCTATTGAAGAGTGGCTTGAATTCTTATATATATGAGACAATTCTCTATATATTTTAGAAATGAGGCCTTTATCAGAACCATTAAATGTAAAGATGATTTCCCAATTTGATGCTTCCCTCCTAATTTTGTCTGCATTAGTTTTATTTGTACAGAAACTTTTTAACTTAATATAATCAAAATTATCTATCTGGTGTTCAATTAAGAGTTCCAGATCTTCTTTGGACATAAATTTATTCCATCTCCACAGGTCTGAGAGGTAAACTATACTACATTCCTCTAATTTGCTTACAGTGTCACTCTTTATATCTAGATCATGAACCCATTTAGATCTTATCTTGGTATGTGGTGTTAGGTGTGGGTCAAGCCCTAATTTCTTCCACACTAGTTTCCAATTTTCCCAGTAGTTTTTTGCCAAATAGTGAGTACTTATCCCAAAAGCTGGGGTCTTTGGGTTTATCAAACACTAAATTGCTAAAGTTATTGCCTAGATTGTCCTGATATCCTATCCTATACCACTGATCGACTGCTCTATTTCTCATCCAGTACCAAACGGTTTTGATGACCGCTGCTTTATAATATAGTTTTAGATCTGGTACAGCAAAGCCATCTTCATCAGCCTTTTTTTTTTCCCATTAATTCCCTAGAGATTCTTGACCTTTTGTTCTTCCAAATGAACTTTGCTACTATTTTTTCTAGATCTGTAAAATAATTTCTTGGGAGTTTGATTGCTATGACACTAAATAAGTAAATTAGTTTGGGTAGTATTGTCATTTTTATTATATTCACTCAGTCTACCCATGAGCACTTAATGTTTTTCCAATTGATTAGGTCTGATCTTATTTGTGTGGAAAGTGTTTTGTTGTTTAGTTCGTATAGTTTCTGACTTTCCCTTGGCAGATAGAATCCCAAATATTTTATACTATCAACAGTTAATTGGAATGGAATTTCTTTTTGTATCTCTTGCTGTTGAACTTTGTTGGTAATATATAAAAATGCTGATGATTTATGTGGATTTATTTTGAATCCTGCAACTTTACTAAAGTTGTGAATTGTTTCTAGTAGTTTTTTAGTTGTCTCTAGGGTTCTCTAAGTATACCATCTTGTCATCTGCAAAGAGTGATAATTTGGTTTCTTCATTACCTACTTTAATTCCTTTTATCTCTTTTTCTTCTCTTATTGCCAAAGCCAACATTACTAATAAAATATTAAATAGCAATGGTGACAGTGGGCAGCCTTGTTTCACTCCTGATCTTATTGGGAATGGTTCTAGTTTGTCTACATTACATCTGATGCTTGCTGATGGTTTTAAGTAGGTGCTAGTAATCATTTTAAGGAAAAGCCCATTTTTTTATACTCTCTAGTGTTTTTAATAGGAATGGGTGTTGGATTTTATCAAATGCTTTTTCTGCATCTGTTGAGACAATCATATGATTTTTGTTAGTTTGGTTATTAATATAATTAATTATGCTGGTAGATTTCCTAATATTGAACCTGCCCTGCATCCCTTGTATAAATCCTACTTGGTCATAGTGTACTATCCTGGGGATGACTTTCTGTAATCTCATTGCTAATATCTTATTTAACATTTTTGCATCAATCTTCATTAGGGAAATTGGTCTATAGTTTTCTTTCTCTGTTTTCATCCTACCTGGTTTAGCTATCAGCACCATATCATCCAATTGCTTTTTGATCTATTTTATCCTGGCCTTATATTGCATGTGATTTTTATTTCGTCATGATCAGAGAAAAATACATTTACTATTTCTGCCTTCCTGCATTTGATTTTGAGGTTTTTGTATCCTAACACATGGTCAATTTTTGTATAAGTTTCATGGACTGCTGAGAAAAAAGTAAACTCCTTTCTGTCTCCATTAAATTTCCTCCAAAGATCTATTATACCTAACTTTTCTAACATTTTGTTTACCTGCTTAACTTCTTATTTATTTTCTGGTTTGATTTATGTAGTTCTGAGAGAGGATGGTTGAGATCCCCACTATTATAGTTTTGCTGTCTTTTTCTTCTTGCATCTCTCTGAACTTTTCCTCTAGGAATTTCCATGCTATACCACTTGGTGCATATATGTTTAATATTGATATTGCTTCATTGTCTATGGTATCCTTTAGTAAGATATAGTTTCCTTCCTTGTCTCTTTTAATTAGATCTATCTTTGCTTTTACTTAAAAATATTTCTGAAAATTTTCTGCATTCCGTATAGTCAATATTCTTATTGTACAACAATACACCATTACATTCATATACTAACTTGTTCACCCATTCCTTAGCCAATGGTTCCCTGCTTTGTTTCCATTTTTTTTGCTACCACAAAAAGTGCTGCTGTGAATAAAGTGGGGCTTATTATTTCTAGCTGAACTTCTTGGAGTATATACCCAACACTAGTATATAATCCAAATTGTTTTCCCAAAACAGTTGGGCTAATCCCTAAGTCTGCCAGTAGATTAGTATGTGCTGTCTTCCTACATTTGCTTCAAAATATTTTAGCATTTTTTGCCATCTTTGCCAATTTGTAATAAATAAGGATCAAATTTATGTGCAGAGCTATTTCAGTTTGCATTTTTCTTAATAGTGGTTTGGAAGATGGTTTCATAAGGTCATTTAAAGTTTTCAGTTTTCTTATGAAAACTTCTTATTTAAAAAAAACAACATGTATTTGGAAATGATCATATACTGTTATTATTTTTATTTTTAAAAAGTTTTATTAATGCTTTTTCTACTTTGCATTCACTTTTGAACATATCCCCTGGATACCCACTGAAGTTTCTTGTATAACAAAGATTAAAAGAAAAAGTTTAATAAAACCAACAGAGACAGTGATTATGTTTGACAACATATACATTATTGTATAATGAAAGGGGAGAGAGAAAAGAATTTTTGCCACATTTGGCAATTATAATTATACAATGTTCAATTTTGTTTACTTTGCTATTATTTTCTGGTTCCATATGCTTCACTTCAAATAAGCTAATATAAATTTTTCTATGATTCTCTGAATTCTTAATATTCCCTTTAGTTTTATTTATTTGTCACAATTTATTTATCCATTGCTCATCTTTTCCCAAGTTCCTTGCCACTAGAGAAGGTTCTGTTATGGATATTTTGGTGAATATGGATTTGTTTGTTTTTTTGATCTCCCTTGGAAATACTTGTTTAGCAGTAGAATCTCCCTTGGATTTAGTGGTCAGTATTTTTTGCAGATAATCTTCAGATCCATATAGCTAGTTCTGACATTTTTAAGAGCTTCAATTTGGAACCCTAGAAGAGTCTCAGTTCAGTAGGTCCAAAACAGAACCCATTAACTTTCCTTTCCTTCCCCTCCGCCCCTTTTTAAACTATTGCAGATACTGTGGTCCTATTCCTTGCTTAGTGTAGTCCTCAACTCCTCACTACAACCTTTTGTATAAGTCTTATCATTTCTATCCTTTCCCTTTTCACTTGGATGACTATAGCCCTATTTCAAGCTTCTTATCACTTTTCAGATTGCTGGAATAGTTTCCAGATTGGTCTTTCTGTCTTAAATTGATACCACTCCAATGTATTATTTCACATAGCCACTAAAATAGTTTTCTTAAAGCACAGGTCTAACCATATACCTTTCCTATTCAGTATACTACACTTGCTTTCTATAACCTCCAAGATGAAATACAAACTTCTCGTTTTGGTGTTTAGAATCTTTCCCAATATGCCCCCAATTTACTTTTCCATCTTTTTTTGTGCATTGTTCCTTCCATGCAGTCTGGAATGTGATCATTTCCCCTTTCCCCAGCTTGTTTCTTACACATAATCCCCAGATTCTTGTTTCTGTGCTTTTGTGCTAACTATTTCTGATTTCTGGAATGCACTTTCCTTTTTCCTTTAATAATACAATCTAGAATTTTGCTAGAAGAAGAGTCAGGTTCATCTAACTATAATTTAAAACAGTGGTGTCGTCTTTCCCTTATTGAAAATAAAGATCATATTTGTCTCTCTTTAGTTATGTAATTCATCTCCTAGCCTTTACAGTTTTTTTTAGGGATTAGTGACGATTCAAAAGTCACATCCTTAAGTTTCTTTAATATTTATCATCTGTAGTCCATTTGGCCCAATTTATTAATTGAGGATAACTAAGTGTTCTTTTATTATCTGTCTATTTATTCTGTTTCAATTTTTTAAAACCATTTTTGGTCTAGCCAAATAAGAATTAAGGAGTTTTGCGTTCTCAATTAATATTTTACACATTATCTCAGCCGTTAAGAGCATTGCCAACCATTTCTTTCATCTTCTTCTTTTCTCTAGCTTGGCTGGAAAAAAACAAATTCTACTTTATTATCCATTGTATTTATTGCCACCTTCAGCTTGTTCTAAGCTTTATTGTTCCTGATATTGTTCTTACAGGGATATGTAATCCTTTTTATATCCATCATATATACAAATATACCTATATTATATGTGAATGCACACACACACCCTCCTCTTCTATACCTCCTCTTTTCTGTACATATATTTTAAAAATTGTTTTGTGTAGATGGCATTCACTCTTCCTTATTGGTTATTATGAAATGCACTACTACAGTTGCTACACATGGCCACAGAAAATATTCTTCCCTCACCACTCTCAATCCTTAATGATTACCATTATGTCCCTGCACAAAAATTTGACAAAGGAAATGAGGCAGCAATGAATGGCACAATCCATTAAGGATTTCTTTAATATTTCTCGAAAGACTTCATCTAGTCCCTTCCAGACAATTGAATTTCTGTTCTTGTCTTTAAAGTCTCTGAGGAATGAAAGTTTTCAACGTCTTTAGTAAATTATTTCTAGGTTTGGACTAGCTCCACAGATTTCTTTTTCCCCCCAGACCATGAATTAGGTAGAATTATTGGAGTATGTATTTCTTTGCTTCAAAACTAGAAAATATCCAGGTTACTAGGCAAATGATTAAGAATTGTCTGGGTTAAGCCCCTCTAAGACATAGAATTCTGTAACTACAGAGTTGAAAGGCACATTGTAGATCATCTTGTCCACCTATTTCAGTTTTTAGATGAGAAGACTGAGGTCCAGATATATTCATTGTACACAATTTGTTGTAAACCTAAGACTATTACCACTCCCTCTTTTCTTTAACTTTTCAATTTATATTCCTGTCTTAGTTCTCTTCTGACTCTAAATTGTCCTATATGCAGCTACCAAAATGATATTACTAAAGCACATGCCCAAACATTTCATTCCTCTACTCAAAAAATTTCAGTGGCTCCCAGTTGCTTTGAGAATAAAATATAGGGGCAGCTAGGTGGCGCAGTGGTTAGAGCACCAGCCCTGAAAGTCAGGAGGACCTGAGTTCAAATCTGGTCTCAGACACTTCCTACCTGTGTGACCCTGGGCAAGTCACTTAACCCCAATTGCCTCAGCAAAAAGCAAAAAAAAAAAAAAAGAATAAAATATAAATTATTCCATTTGACACTTAAAGTCCATCGCATTCTGATTCCAGCTAGTTTTGACACTAATTTCTTCATATACTTTGCATTGTGTAGCTAATCCTATATTTGTTATATAATATATTTTATCTCCCTTCTTTGTGCCTTGGCACAAAACTCATTCCTGTATTGTACTGCTTTTTCATTTGTCATTCAGTTTTTGTAGTTTTTTTCAAAGTTTAGCTTTCTTTGTGAGACTTTTTTTTTTTTTTTGGACCCTTTAGTTGCTTAGGACCTCTTCTTCAAATTCTCTTCCTCTTCTCCCCAAGCATTATCTCTTTATTTTGAATATATCTTGTATACACAGCTTACTACAGGATCATAGAGAATTGGCAAAGATTCAGAAATACCTAACTTGACCCAAAGCTCACACACAAGGCCAGGCCTGAGTTAGGCTTTTTTGCCTAAGGAAACTTAAAGACCTCACAACAATGAACAAAAAAGTTTATCCAATAAGAACACTCCATAAGAACAGCATCAGTTCATTTGGATGTATCTCCCCTTCTACCCTCCCTTCCTACCCCTCAGTTCCCTAAAGGGGCATAGTTGGTCAAAAGAGTATAGCTGATCAGTTTGTTGTCTTAATGGAGTATAACGCCAAGATGACTGAAAAGCTCAAAGCACCAAGGCAGTGGGGGTATCTCTTTTACCTCTCCTGGCCCTTCAGAAGCCCTACAGAAGATACCCCTCCTGTGTCTCTAGGGAGTATTCATCTAATGAATACTCTTAGGGAAGCCATTATGTGGACCCATCACTCATTCTTCACAAGGATACAAACCTTTCCATTAAAATCTAAGACTAGCCCTATTTTAAACGGTGACTGACTGATTGGTTCTGACCTGGATCTGGGAGCTTGACCCAAGGGGTAATGATTTTTGACTTTGTATATGGATATTGCCAGATGGTCAGTATCAAATCAAATAGATCATATACTTTGCAGCAACAAGACTCAGAGTTGTGGTGCAGATCATGAGTTTCTTGTTACAAAATTCAGACTTAATTGGAAGAAAGTAGGGAAAACCATCAGACCCTAAATAACATCCCTTATGAATATGAAATGGAAGTGATGAATACATTTAAGGGTTAGTTCTGCTAACCCTTAACACTGAAGAACTATAGGTGAATAGTCCCAGTATTGTTGCAAAAATGGGCTTGAGACAGAAATGGTAGGGATTTAACAGAAAAGAAAGAGTTTAAGAAGAGGTGGCAAGAACACACAAAAGAACTGTACAAGAATGATCTTAAAATCACCAATGATAACCACAGTGGTGTGGTTACTGATCTGGAGCCAGGAATTCTGGAGAATGAAGTCAAGTGGGCCTTAAGAGGCATTGCTAACAGTATGGCTAATGGAGGTGACAGGATTCCAACTGAGCTATTTAAAATCCTAAAAAATGATGCTATTAAAGTGTCCTCAGTATATCACAACAGTGGCCATTGGATTGGAAAAAATCAGTTTATGTCCCAGTCCTAAAGAAAGGCAATGCCAAAGAATGTTCAAATTACCAAGCAGTCATGCCTATTTTTCATGTCAGGAAGATTATAATTAAGATTCTGCAAGGGAGGATTCAGCACTATGTGAACAAAGAATTACCAGAGGAGTATTCTGGTTTTCAAAAAGGTGGAGGAACTGGGGATTGCCACCATTTATTGGATTATGTATGAGAAAGCACACCGTTCTATAAAAATATATACTTCTGCTTCATTGATTATACTAAATTACTGTTTGGATTACAACAAAATGTTGTACCAGATCATCTTACTTTGTCTCCTGAAAAACCTGTATCATTGTCACCTTATTTATTTAACTTACATGTAGAGTATATCATATGAAATGCCAGGCTGCATGAATCACAAACCAGAGTTAAGGTTGCCAGGAGAAATATCAGTCATCTCAGATATACAGTTGATATTACCCTGATGGCAAAAAAGTGAAGAATTAAGAGGCCTCTTCATGAAATTGAAAAAGGAGAGTATAAAAGCTGACTTGAAGCTTAACATTAAAAAAACTAAGATCTTGGCAACTGGTCCCATCACTTTCTGGCAAATAGAAGGGGAAGATGAGGAATCAGTGTCAGATTTTATATTGTGAGCTCAAAGATCACTGCAGACAACTAATGAAGCCATGACATTAAAAGATGCTTATTTCTTGGAAGGAAAGCTGTGTAAATCTGGACAGCATTGCAAAAAGCAGAAGCTTAATCTTGTTGTGCAAGGTCCAATATAGTCAAAGCTGTGGTTTTTCCAGTAGCAACTTTTGGTTGTAAGAGTTGGACTATTAGGAAAGCTGGGTGCTGCAGAATTGATGCTGTTGAAATATAGTGCTAGAGAAGACTTTTGAGATACCTTTGGACAGCCAAAAGATCAAATCAATCATTATGTAAAAGAAATAATTCAGGCTGTTCACTGAAAGATCAAATACTGAAGTTGAACCTCAAATATTTTGGTTATATAATGAGAAGATAGGAATTATTGGAAAAGACTGTGATATGGGGAAAAGTTGAAGGTGAAAGAAAAAGGGGACAGCAAAGAAAGAAATGGATAGATAGTTTCATGGAAACAACAAATGTGAACTTGGACAGATTTTGAGGAATAGAAAAAGGATAGAAAAGGATAGAAAAGCCTGGTGTGCTATATAATTCATGAGGTCACAAAGAGTTGGACATGACTGAACTACAACAACAATGCTGTTATGTAGAGACAGTTTTACATTTTCTGTGTCATTAGAAAGTAATATACCTCCTAACAATTTTTCTCCTTGGTTCCCTTGAATTTTCCTGGGAAGAAATTGTGCAAACATCATGAAAGAAAGAATACCTTCCAATTGACAGAGACAGAAGTGGTTTCTCTCCCTGAAGTATAGATCACTTTGAGGGGGGCAGGGATCTTGAGGTTCAGCTGGCTTTATTCAGAAAATGAAATAAAGAAGATTCACATATTGTGAATCCTGGATTAACTGCTGCAACATTCCAGTTGCAAACGCCTCTTTTAGATTCATTGATGGATCAGGAAAATGGTAATTCTTATAAGATATGTCTTTTATTAAGAATCTCCTGGTCTGGCAGAAAATTGAGGTTGTTGGAGCAGGGACTGCAAGCTTCAGCCTTTGGCCCAGTCAGCCTCTTCTCAAAGATTACTAACACTTAGGTGACCTGGGTGAGTTTCGTGGAAATACTGTTTCCATTAAATAGTGGAGGCCTACTGTGCTTTATCCATCTTGTTAGAGGAGCTATTTTGCATAACCCAACACACAATAGAAAATCTTGAAAAAACAAAGTGGTTATATGGCTAAAACATGTGTTAAGTAGTAACAGGACTCAAGAACTAGTAACTACTTAAAACAAGTTTTTTGGTTATTATTAACTTGACAGATATTAATAAATATGAATCTTTCCATATACTCAGGAGAGTAGGATAAGAGGATTGGACACAAAGTCACAAATATCTCTTAGTACAACTTGTATTAATAAACATTCAGAATGTTAATTTTAAAGTTTCCTTGCTTCTCTGTGCTTCTAGATTCCTGAGCAATTTTTTTTTTTTTTTAAATAGCTGGAATGGCAATTCTGGTAAGCTTGTGACTTTAAAATACTTAACAATTGTTTAATAATGACCTGTCAAAGACAACAGGTTTGTTGGTTAGTTCTTTGAATAGAGACAAAAACATGTACCTCTCAGAGGGTCAATATGTCATCACTATGGTAGAGAATATTCAGAATCCTTAAGAATTGGGGCTTCTTTTAGATTCTGCCCATCAAATTGTTGCAGTGTCTGGGGAAAAGGTAAAAACAGATTACTGTTTTTTTGTGATAATTAATACTGTGATTATTGCTACAGCAGTAGCAATAGAAAAAAAGGCAATAGTAAGGTCAACAAGTCCATACCACTCACTGGGGTGTTGGTTCTTCCATGTTGTTGAAGTCAGCAATGTCCATAGTTACTAGTTAGATGACTTTTGGTTTCCTGTATTCCACTTGAAGCTGCCATATGCTATTTGCCTTATTAACACTGATATAAAAAAGTGTTATTAATTACAAAGTACTCTAGTTTCCTACTATCATAGTATCATTAGTATCAACTATCAAGCAAATAATTTTCATTCTTTCTAAGACCCATTATCATTTGGTGTTAATGACATGGGGATGGTTTGGGCAATTCCAAGGATTTTCACTTAACTTTACCCGCAATGACTGGTATAGTGGTTTCTTTAAGTGTCATATAGGGACTATCTTCCTGAAGTACAGTACATTCATTTCCATAGTTGGAATAGACTTGGAATGAAATGGACTATCCAAATGTGACCCAAAATAAGACTCATTAAATCTCAGTGACAATTTTTAAGGGTGTTTAGGATGTGGTTTGTGAATTTGTACTGAAAATAACTGCATAGAGGATATGATACCATTGTTCTTGACCAGGTTTAATAGTAGTATTGATTTTACTACACTCAGGTAATAAATATCAGAGATCATATTTGAACTCAGATTCTTTGACTTCAGAATGAGCCTTCTTTGTACTGTACCACACATGAATCTAGTGTCTGTTCCACTGCTTGGTACTTTTACCTTGGTAAAATGCTTGTTGATTGATGGATTTGATTTCTAAATACAAATGAATTCTTTTGTTTTTCACTTAATACTTTATTATATCATTGCTCCTAATATCTGACCTTTTCCCTTTAAAAGCTGTTTTTTTGTTTCCTTAACCAAAAATTTAACATTTTTATTTACTAAATTAATATAGTTAATGTATGAAGTAGATACGTTGTCAACATTTGTTTCAGTTAAATGATATTTTTCTTCCTTCCTCTCACAGGTGTGAAAGTTGTGTGGAATTACTTTTTGTGAGAGGAGCTGGAAATTGTCCCGAATGTGGCATCCCTCTGCGAAAGAGTAACTTCAGAGTACAGTTGTTTGAAGACCCTATTGTTGACAAGGAAGTTGAGATTAGGAAAAAAGTGCTAAAAATGTAAGTGCTATTACTTCCAAAACTATGTCTGAATGTTAGCCATTATTGATATATTTTCTAAGGGTTTAAAATATAAGAAAAGTGCAGTGGTGAACTTTTGAAGTATAAGAATCACTCATATAGAAATGAAGTAGAAATTTAGCTTTATTCTGAGGTGTTTTCTTTTGTTTGTTTTATATCTTGCTAATCATGTGTTGTGCAGATGATAATCAAAAAGTGTTTTTTGAATATCTACTATGGGCTAGGCCCTAGGTCTAAAAATACAGTGAGTGACATTGAGGAGTTTACAATTTAACTGACAGACAACAAATATTTATAAATCTGTGCAAAATAAATGTAAAATTAAATATGAAGTAGTTTGAAAAGGGTTTTCATCTTGCATTTAGCTCCCATCAACAGTTTTAGTTGTCCTGAAGAAAGGAAATGATTCTGTGAAGTAAAGAGATACTGCATTCCAGACATGGGAGTTCATTTTAAGCATTTGCTAGTATAAAGGCAAGAAGAAAGAAAATAGAGTGTCTTGTGTGAGGGACAGAGAGAAGGTCAGTGTGGTGTTTGTTAAGAAGTATGTAGAAGGTAATAATGTTAAGTGAGCCCAGAAAGATAGGGTGAGTCAAGGTTGTGAGGGACCTTAAAAGCTAAAAGAAAAGAGTTTCTTTTTTATTCTAGAGACAACAGGAAGCCTATAGAGTTTACTGAATAGGGGAGTAAAATTAATAGATTTGTACTTAACAAAAATCACTTTGGCCTTTGTGTGTAGGATGGATTGGAGTGATGAAATTCTTGAGCAATGAGATCAATTAAGCTATTGCAATTATCAAAGTAAGATATGATTAGGGTCTCAACTAAAGTAATAATTGTATTTAGAGAGAACAAAGGTTATGGAGACAAAATAGCAAGATTTGGCAATTGATTGGATCTGTAAAATGAGGGACAGTAAGGAGTGAAGGATAACAATTTTAAGGCTACAAACTTGGGGTTTTTGAAAGAATAGATTGGAAGAATGGTAGTACCTTTGAATAGGAGAGTTAGGAAGCTGGGAGATTGGGTAGGAGGGTGGGGGAGGAATGAGTTCTCTTTTGGATATATTGAGTCTAACATCTCTGGGATGTTTAGTTTGAATATCCAATAGACAAATGGTGCTGAAGCATTAAAGCTTAGGAGAGAAAGTTGGGCTGTAGAGATTTGGGAGTCAACAGAATGCTGCTGCTGCTCCTGCTGCTAAATAGCATCTATGGAGTATATTGAGGCTTGCAAAGCACTTGAAAATATCTCGTTTTATTTTTACAATAGCCCTGGAACATAGTTGCCATCTTTATTTTCATTTTACAGTTGAGGAAACTGAAAAAGATTGAGTTTCAATGACTTGCCTATATTGTGTCTGTTATGTGCCTGAGACTGGATTTGAACTCAGGTCTTCCTGACTCTCAAGTTCACTTTCCTATATAGCTATATAAAAATGATAATTATATCCATGGGAGCTGATGAGGTCACCATAAGTGGGTTTTTTTTTTAAAGCAACAAAAATTTTATTTTAAATAAGACAAGCCATTTATTTATTTGTAATATTCTTACTCTCCTTGTGGTTGGAATAAAGAAGAAAACTTATGTTTTTAAAATGTGGTATATTTTCATTATGTTTTATAAACTATCAGGCAGATAAAGCAGATTGGACTTTAAATGTCAGAAAAAAGCATTTAAAATTTTTTGTTTTGATGACTCTAGGGATCCCCTGGAGTTTGTTGAGCTGAGGAGTAAAATGATCAGACTTGTGTTTCAGAAATAATACTTTAGCAGCTGTGTGATAGATGAACAGAACAACATGGGCATTAGATATAATTAGTTTTTAACTGCCCTTTGAGATTGAGACCCAGTGTCCAGTGAGTTGGCCTGGAAGCCAGGAACACTGAGTACAGTCCTGCTTCTGTTATTTCCTGGCATTGTGTCCCAGGGCAAGTCGTTGTTAAATAATTCCCAGCATTCTAAGAAATTCTTGAAGACTAAGTTACAGAAAAAATGCTGACCTTCATTGGTAGAGGGAATTTCCACATTTGGGAGTTCCTTATAGCAATGAAATAAGATCCAATCCCTTATTATTATTCAACAAAAATAAATTAAATACTACTACAGTGTAGTACTACAGTGTACTAGGTGCTGTGATAGCATGACCCATTTATTACTGAAGTTTTTAATTTTGTTTCCACCTTATAGTTTAGTTCTGAAGCAAACAATTTTTTCCTCACCTAGACCACGTATATTTTAAAAAATTCTGTATTCAAAACAAGCTATAGAGAGAAGTGCTAGTCTCTTAAGATGCACTTTCCAAAGATCAAATTTACCATACTCATACCTTACATTTATTTATATAGGACTTCATAGTTTACAAAATACTTTTGCATATGTTATTCCATTTGATCTTCATCACAGTCCTGTAAGAAAGTAAGGATAAATATTGTTATCTGTTTGCCCTTGAGTGCTTAGACCCAGAGCTTCTAAGTGGCTTGCCTAAAATTATAGGTAGCATAGGTCAGATTAAATTGAGTTTTTGTGATTTTTTTTTAATCTAGTGTCTTTTTAAAGTTTTATCATGGATTTAGATTCATTCTCTACTTCCTTAAACCCATAAATTTTCTTTTTTTAAAAAAAAATCTTAAAGTGTATTTTCTGTGATATAGCATATTCTTTGCTTTTTCTTCTCTCATTTGTCAGAGAAGTTAATTTGTCTGAGAAGTTAATTTGGCTAATGCCTTCATGTAATTCTCAGACCCTTATTGACAAGGTGAAGATATACTCTAGTTTATACAACAGTGCTGGATATAGAAAACAATATTTTGTCTTTGAGAAATGTAAGAACTAAGAAAAAAGTAGTTTGATAAGCCTGAAAACTGGTGATGGAATAACTTTTGTTTTTTTTTCCTCTGTTAAAGATATAACAAAAGAGAAGAAGACTTTTCTAGTCTAAGGGAATATAATGATTTCCTGGAAGAAGTTGAAGAAATTGGTATGTTTTAATGCTTGCATTTTTGATGTGATATGCCCATGAGACCTTATGCTTTTATCTTTCAGATGCCTAGAAGATCTCATCTGCAATTCTTTAGCAGGATTTGTTGTGGTTGCTACTATTTATCTAATTACTTTTCCATGCACTTTAATTATGGGTGTCAAGTTTGGGAGTGGGTGTATACTTAAGTAATAAACATTTTCTCCCCCAGTGAAAAGCATGATAAATGAAGGAAATGCTTCTTTACAACTGCAAGAGAAGTTTTGATGTTGTGTTGTTTTTCAGTTGTGTCTGACTCCTTGTGACTCCATTTTTTTGTCCGGGGAGGGGTGGGGAGGGGAGGGGCAAAGATGGAGTGGTTTGCCATTTCCTTTTTCAGCTTATTTTAACAGATGAAAAAACTAAGGCAGACAGAATTAAGTAACTTGCCTAGTATCACACAGCTGGTGTGTTTCTGAGGCTAGATTTGGAAGGTCTTCCTAGTTCCAGACCCAGCACTCTATTCATTGTACTATCTAGTTATTAGAGAAGATTAAAGAAAAAGAAAAAAAAAAGTTGAAATGTTTACTGCTACAGTTGGAGCATCATAGTGTAGAATAGAGCAGGAAGTGTCCATCTACTTTATTTTATAAAGAAATTGAAGGATAACTTGAGTGATAAGTCTATTGTTTAACCGACATTCAGGCCACTAATCTTGTATACCACAATTGCAGAATTTTATGTTATTACACAAATAATCAGAGGCTAGAAACAAGCATTGGATCTTAGTTTCTGATCTTACTAGTTGAAGTAAAATTTTTATTGTGAGAAAGGAGCCACATGCATGCATTCTTTATTTTGTCATTTAAAATAAGATTTCAGATAGTTGGAAAGATAAACCTATCAAAATGTATATATGTACCTAAAACATAAAATTTTTAAACATTATCATAATTTAGACATACCACACTTAATTAATTTTGTTTAGTACGAGTATGAAAGTGAAAAAAGTAGGTTAAAAAACTTAGGAAAATTTGGTTAATTGGGGTTAAAGTAGAATAATATGTATTTGTTTTGAACTTTCATATTTATTATCACCTTTGATTTAAATAGCCGTCCTATATGAGATAGGTGTAGTAGTTATTTCCATTTTACAGCTTAGGAAACTAAAACATGATAGGTTAAGTGGCATGGTCTCACAATTAATAAATGGCAGAACTAGTTATTGGATCCAGGTTCATATTATTCTATGTTAATGAGATTTGATCTTTTGTCTTTTGAAATATCATATTCTCTTATTTCCCCTCCTTCAGAGTAATAATTTTTGATACCTAAACTTTTTCTTTTTTGACTGCTTGCAGTTTCTTTTCTTTGACTGGTAAGTCCTTGATTTTATGTGCTTTTATTTTGGAGTTTCAGGAAATAACCTGAGAAAATTCTGTTTTCTCTTTGCTTCACATTTCTTATAAATGTGGGTAGTTTTCTTTCATAATCTCTTAAAATATAGCATCCAAGTCTTTTTGTTTGGTCATGGTTTTCAGGGAATCTGATTCCAGTTTAGTTGTTTTTGATAATAAATAATTGTATATTTCTTTTTTTCAATTGTTTGAATTTGTTTTAATATTTCTTGTTGTTTTGAGGAACTATTAAGCTTTGTTTACTCTTTTATTTTTCAAGAATTCTCCTACTTGAGTAAGATTTTTCATTTTCTTTTCTAAGTCCCCCCCCCATTTTTTATTTCAGAGCTCTTATCTCAATTCTGATTCCATTTTAAAAAATATCTTATTTTACTTCTTGTAGGAAGTCCTGTAGAACTTTCTGGTATCAAGAACAGAAAGTGAAAAACCTTATTAAGTAGGAGAATCCCAATCCTTGTGACCAAGCTGTGTTTTTATTTTGTCCTTTGTGTAATTCTGTGTGTGTTTGTGTGTGTGTGTGTGTGTGTGTGTAGTTAATCTTTTCTTCTCGGTTCGTCTTTTGGATTTCTTTTAATAATTGTTTTTTTTTATTGTGTTTGATGTGTCTAACCTCAGCTATTAAATTTGAATTTTGCTTCATGGCCAGTTTCTCTCCTTTTCTTTTTTCTTGGATGAGGTGGTTAGGATCTGTCTATAATCCTGTCCTGCCTGTATTCTGTATTCTGCTTATTTCTGGAAAAAGGTCCTGCCGTTCTCCTCAATTCTTGTCTATCACCTGGTTTCCCAGTCTGGTGTTAGATTTGGTGCCTTTTTGTTTCTCTCACTTTGCAGAATCCCTAGTGACCTACAAGAGAAGGAATCACAGCATTTATCTTGCTTTTTTTTCCCCCCTCACATTGTTATTAGACTCTGGTGATGGCGATGATATCTAGTTCCACTTAATAAACTTTAGTTGGATAGTTATCATTGAGTCTGATCACAAATCTTCTGTAAAGCATTGAGTAAAGCCTTGTCTACTGCTTAGTATTTCTATGAGTAGAGAGCTAGACCCTCTTTTTTCTCCTTGTATGCCAGGAGTCAGTTACCTGCTTACCCACAACATGGTTTAACCCTTCTGCTGAAATGGTTTACTGGGACGTGGCTACTGCAGTTGCTTCTTGGAGCTAGTCCCAGAAGTACTAGTCTTCTCTGAATACCCCTACACTCCAGTTATTTAACTTGAAAAGACTGCAAGGCAAGACTGGAGTAGAACGAGAATGGGTGCATGATTTTTTTGTTCAGAAGATTGTCCCCTCAGTACAGCCTCTGAAATTGAGATGCAACAAAGTATGTTGTGGTTCTTCTGATTGGTTAGCTTGTGCTAATTTTGGCCTAACAATTAACACCAAGAAAACACAGGTTCTCCTTCAGCCAGCACTGTACCATCCATACATAGAACCATTGTTTATAGCAAATGAGAAATTTTGAATATTATTGATAAGTTCACTTACCTTGGCAGTATACTTTCCAGGAACATAAACACAGATGAGGAAGTTGACACACACATTACCAGATCTAGTTCAGCATTTGGAAGGCTCTGAAGGAAAGTGTGGGAGAGAAGAGTTATTAGACTATATCGAACTGAAAATCTATAAGCTGTTATGTTAACTTCATTGTTGTATGCCTGTGAAACCTTTGCCATGCCAGGAAACTGAATTGCTTCCATTTGAATGGTCTTAGGAAGGTTCTGAAGATTACCTGACAAGATAACACTGAGATCCTTTCTCATGCTAAGCTGGCAAGCATGCAAACTCTTCTACAGAGTGTAACTCCAGGCTGACCATATTGTTTGAATGCTAAATATACACTTGCCTAAAAGGCTATTTTATGAATAACTCACTTAAGGCAGGCACTCACATTGTGCTCAGAAGTGATATAAGGATATTCTCAAGGTCTCTCTGAAGAACTTTGAATTTATTGGGTGACACACAAAACAAAGAACCATTCACTATGATGTGCCCACATCAAAGAAGGTGCTATGTAATATGAGTAAAGCAGAATTGTAGTAGCTCAAAAGAAGTATAAGATGCAGACATCTGCATTCCAAATATTCACATGGACTATTTGTGATAGAGCCTTCCAAGCCCCCTTTGGACACACTGTACCTTGATCCAACATGATAATGACATTTTGGTCCTCTTGGAGAATGAATGACAACCACCAATTGAGTTATCTAGTTGTGTTCCCTGTTTCTGTTCTGCCAGGCTGGGGCTTTGAGGGTCTCCTTGATATTTTTGTTGTCTTCCATTTTCCCATTGTTTTTATGCTTAACAACCCATTGACTTCTGGCCCTGTGTTGGCCCTTAATGGCACTGCAAGGTTTCAGACTCCTTGAAGCATCTTTCCTAGAGTGTTCTTGTTCAAGATTATTAATGAGGTCTCCAGCTGGCTTCCAGCTTCCTTGACTAGACCTTTCTCCAAGTCCTCATTGATTTCTGGATGTATCTTTTATGTAATACTTGTGAGAAAATGATCTTAATTCTGTTTTGCTTTGATTTCTGTTTTTTTTTTCTTGATTATGATTTGGTCTGGCCCCCTTTTTAGATTTTTGCTATAGTATATGTGGGAGAGTTGCATTCTTTATGACCTTTCATGCTCTCATTTTTCTAAAAAGTCTCATCTTTATATTTGAACACCTATGCAAAAAAAAAGTTTGCTGTTCATTGTACATGTAATATGGTCAAGGAAATCTTATCATACATATGTTTTAAGTTAAGAAATGGATTCACTTCAAAAGTTTGAAAATGTCTGAAACAAGCAGACATGTGAAAGAAATAACCTTATATGCTGCAAATAATTTAGGATAACTGCATGCCAAGAAAACCAGCTTCAGTCTTTAAGATGCTAAAGACATGAACAGACAAATTCTTTCATTTCTCTGAACAAATAATTCACTGAAATGGACAGTACATAGTGTAGAATAATCACATCCTTCATGGAAATAGCAGGGACAATTTTGTAAATTTGATAATCAAAATAAAAGTATCTTAAGTTCTAAAATAACAAATAAAAAAACTATTAGAAATTAGCAAATATTACCAGATCATAAGTAACCCCTACATACTAAAGAAAAGTCTTCAAGATTATTTATCATGCAAAAACTTTTTGGTCTTACATGCATAAGTTATCCTGTTTTAAAAATTGAGACATTTGTGATATTTGCCTAACAGATATGTCTAAGAATTCTATTCATGAACCATCTTTTTACTACCACAAGCAAATCTCAGGTTATGGAAGCAGACCAAAGAACATGCAAGTTATTCTAGATATTTTTCTGCAAAAGAATCTACTGGCTTCATTTTTATGCAAAATTCAAAACTTGAATTAGTATTGGAATCTACCTGTATAAATAATTCTGATGGGTCCTCTGGATTATTGCTGTCCTTGATTTCTAAGATCTGTCAAAATTTATGTCTATGCCAGTATTGTGCAATAGGAGAATTAGGTAAAGTTAGAGCATTTGTTTTCATGTGGGTACTTGGGTTTTTCATCCTCTTTGACCCTGATAGTCACATCAGTTTTATAAAAAAGACTGATATTTGTCAAGTATTTTAACATAATTAACATGTAGTGGATTTCCTGCCATCTAGGGGAGTGGGGACTAAAGGGGAAAAATTTGTAACAGAAAGCTTTGTAAGGGTCAATGTTGAAGAATTACCCATATATATGTTTTGCAAATAAAAAGTTTTAATAAAAAAAATTAAAAAGACTGATAATACTGATTTATCCTGAAATTACCTGGTACAAAATAAAAAGAAACACAGCTTTTATCAGGCTTTACTCCCTCCACCCCTTTTTTCTTCCTCGGCACTGACAGAGACTTTTTACAAACTCATAAACATTCTTGTACCTTTTTTCTCCAAGGATTTTCTCAAAGGTTTGTCCTTTATTCCATAATAACTAGGTCACTTTTGTAGATCATTATATGTAGAGAACACTTATTCATTCTTAAAATGCTAAGAAAGTCTCAAAAGTTATGATTGCAAATATAGGATTTGTCTAACAGTTTTGAAAACTGATATTTTACATTATACCAATAATGGTAAAGAAATACTTTTCTCATTATCTTTCAGTAGTTATATAAAGACATGTCAATAAAACTAACCAGTAGAAAATATAGAGAGAGATGGTTACAATGATTTTTATTATATTACCTTTATGTTCTAACTCATTTACAGAAAGGAGATTTATTATTTTTTAATAATAGCCTTTTATTTTCAAAATATATACAAACATAGTTTTCAATATTCACTCTTGCCAAAAAAAAACCCTTGTATTCCAAATTTTTCTCCCTCCCTCCCCCCCACCTCATTCCCTAAACAATTAGTAATCCAATATATATTAAACATGTTGAAATTCTACCATACATATTTCCACATTTATCATGCTGCATAAGAAAAAATCAGCTCAAAAAGGGAAAAAAAAAGCAAGCAACAACAAAAATGGTAAAAATATTATGTTGTGATTCACATTCAGTCTCAGTAGTCCTCTCTCTGAATGCAGATGGTTCTCTCCATCACAAGTCTATTAGAATTGTCCTGAATCACCTTGTTGTTGAAAATCTATCAGAATTGTTGCTTTGTACAATGTTCTCTTGGTTCTACTCATTTCACTTGGCATCAGTTCATGTAGGTCTCTTCAGGTCTTTCTGAAATCATCCTGCTGAAGGAGATTAATTTTTAAAAATATTTAAATAATTATTTGTTTTAATGTCTTTATTCATATTTTTGAACTAGACCTATGATTTAATTGAGGAAGGAAGCTCTTGGTTAGGAGCTTTATTAGTCATGATGTCAGCATCTTCTCCAATTTTTAGTCTTAGAGAATTGCCTGGTACATTGAGAGGTTTGGTAACTTGTCCAGAGTCTCAAAATCAATTTGTGCCATAAAACTTTCCCATTCATACTTTTTTTTTTGAGAATTAATATTAATTTATAATCTTCATAACAACTGGTTCAGATCCTTTCCTTGTTCCTCAAGCCCTCAACAGTGCTCAGATTCCTGTGCTTTTAGCAGGTGATTTAATCTGCTACTTCATTGAGAAAAGTGAAATAATGGGTTGGTGGTCATTGATCAGAACTTCTTAGGATTGTCACATCTGTGTCTTTTTCCTCTGTTTAAAGAAAATGTCTAGCTAGTTCTTGCTAAGATTATACCCTTTAAGTCTACCATTAATCTGATCTTTTTCTTTTAGATTTCCCTAGAAGCTAAAACAAAAACAAAACACCAAACGCCTTTTTCTTTCAGTTACTTTAAAAATAGTTCAGTTCCTTTTTTTCCTGTCCATGTAATTTCTACTTTCATGTATGTTTTATATTGTAAATAGTAGTGTAGTATATGTATATGATTTTAAAATAAGTATAAATTCATATGTTTGGGGATATATGTTCAAATTTTTTTTTATTAATGAGCTATATAATCATAACAGTTTGGGAATCATTGTCTTTGAAAATTCACTGCCTCTGCCCTTCATTTGGGACTACTTTTTTATATCATGGCATCTCTTGTATTGTAATTTAACTTTTGATATATCGAAGAGACAGGTAGATGGAACAGTGGATAGAACACTGAGCTTGGAGTCAGAAAGACTCCAAATTTGACCTTAGGTATTTACTAGTGTATGAACATGGGGCAAGATCATTAACTTCTGTTTGCCTCATTTTCTCAGTTGTAAAATGGGGATAATGATAACACTTATCTCACAGCAATTTTGTGAGAATAAAATAAGATATTTGTAAAGTACTTAGTAGAGAGCGTGAGATATAGTAGAGACTATATAAATGCTTATTCTTTCCTCTTCTTCCAAGTCTTAACTGTTTTCTTGATCCTATTTTAGGACCTTGATCCATCAATTATCTCATTACTTTCTGAAACTTTAATTTCTTCTTCATTGGTTTTTCCCTACTGCCTATCAACATGCCAAGGTCTTCACAGTCCTAATGAAATGGAAACAAAAACTTCTTTATTACTGTAGAGGTAGTGTAGAGGATAGAGAGCAGGAGCTTGATTTTCTGGAAGATCTGAGTTCAAATATAGCTTTAGATACTAACTTGATGGGTCCATTAAACTCTCTTTGCTTTAGGTTCTTCATACAGAAAAATGAGGATAACAGCAGCACTTATCCCCAAGGTGTTTGTGAGGATGTGCTATTTAAATTGTTATCATTGTTATTGCTGTTGTTTTTATTATTAGCCCTTCAAGCTACTGTTTCTTATCTCTTCCATTTCATTGCCTAACTTTTTTTTTTTATTAAAGCTTTTTATTTGCAAAACATATGCATGGGTAATTTTTCAACATTGATCCTTGCAAAGCTTTCTGTTACAAATTTTTCCCTCCTTCTCCCCACCCCCTCCCTTAGATGGCAGGTAGTCTAATACATGTTAATTATGTTAAAATACTTGACAAATCGAATATGTATATACATACTTATACAGTTCTCTTTCTATACAAGAAAAATTGGATCTACAAGAAAAAAAAAAACCTGAGAAGGAAAACATAATTCAAGCAAACATCAATAGAGAGTGTGAAAATGCTGTGTTGTGGTCCACACTCAGATCCCACAGGCCTCTCACTGGGTGCATATGGCTCTCTTCATCACTGAACAATTGGAACTGGTTTGAATCATCTCATTATTGAAGAGAACCATGTCCTTCAGAATTGATCATCACATAGTCTTCTTGTTGCCATGTATAATGATCTCCTTGTTCTGCTCATTTCGCTCAGCATCAGTTCATGCAAAGTATTTCTAGGCCTCTCTGAAATCATCCTGCTGGTCGTTTCTTACAGAACAATAATATTCCATGACTTTTATATACCATAATTTATTCAGCCATTCTCCAATTGATGGGCATCCATTCAGTTTCCAGTTTCTAGCCACTACAAAAAGGGCTGCCACAAACATTCTTGCACATGTGGGTCCCTTTCCCTCCTTTAAGATCTCTTTGGGATATAGGCCCAGTAGAAACACTGCTGGGTCAAAGGGTATGCACAGTTTGATAACTTTTTGAGCATAGTTCCAAACTGCTCTCCAGAATGGTTGGATCCATTCACAGTTCCACCAACAATGTATCAGTGTCCCAGTTTTTCCACATTCCCTCCAACATTTGTTATTATCTTTTCCTGACATCTTAGCCAATCTGACAGGTGTATTGGTATCTCTCACTGCCTAACTTCTTGAATGAAGCCTTTTAAAGTCCAATTCCACAAGGTTCTATTAGCCTCCTCTTAGCTCCCTGGAGGGAACAAATTTTCTTCTTCAAATTTTATATAGTATTTTGCACCTTTCCTCTTATGTTCATAAATTATTTTATATATTAGTTGTCCATATATGTTGTAACTTCCTTCCAGACTACAGACTCCTTAAGATGGAGACTGCCTCATGTCTAACCTGTACATTCTTTTTGTCACTCCTCAAACACAAACACATTTGATACTTCAAATGTTTTTATAATTGAATTAAATTTAGTTTTTTTTTTTTTTTTTTGTATTTAGAGAGGCTGCTTGCCATAGAAGAGATAAAGAACTGGCCTTAAAGATCTGGGTTAGAGTTCTGCCACTAACACATACTTAGTTGACCCCCATATGGAGTCATATAACTGATTATGAAGTTGCAAAATTGTTATTTATTATCAGTAAATGTTTCATCTGTATACCTCTTTTACATATTCATATACCTGGGGTTGTGTAAAAATTTTCTCATGAAAAAGGATTTGTTTTAAGTGGAAAAAAAGTTTAAGAAGCTGTATAATCTAGGCAACTCTTTTAAGCCTGTGAGTTGCAGAAAGATGCTGATCTGCATTGGTATGCTGGTGATAGTGTTGGTAGTGGGAATTCCTTAATAGAGTTCCCTGTACCAGTCAAATCATAAGTCTAGCCCCTACCTTTCTTTTGTATTTATGATCAAACTTCACTGGATGGTTGTCTTGTGTTTTTGTTAAAAGAAAAATAATTAATGTATTAGTTTTTATAGAATTAAAACATGATATTCTTTAGTGGGGGGAAAAAATCGTGAAATAAAGGCACAAAGCATGAAAACACAGTACAGACATTACTAATATTTTTAGACATTTTAATATATGTTTTTAACCCATTAGAAAGTTTGCTGTTGTTGTTTTGTTAGACTATTGGAGTTAAATGACTTGCCCAGCTTCACATAGTTAGAAAGTGTTAAATGTCGGAGGCCTCATTAAACTCAGATCTTTTTTGTTGAACAATGAGATGATTGAAGCCAGTTCCAATGATCTTATGATGAAGAAAGCCATCTACACCCAGAGAGAGCATTGTGGGAACTGAGGGTGGCCTACAAATAGTATTTTCACTTTTTTTGTTGTTTGCTTGCATTTTGTTTTATTTTTTCATTTTTTCTTTTTTGATATGATTTTTCTTGTGTAGCAAGATATATATATATATAAATATGTATATATATTTTGGATTTAACATATTTTAACTTGTTTAACATATTTTGTATTACTTGCCATCTAGGGCAGGGGGTAGGGGAAAGGAAGGGAAAATTTAGAACACAATGTTTTATAAGGGTCAGTGTTGAAAAATTATCCATCATATGTTTTGAAAATAAAAAGCTTTAATAAAAAAAATAAAAATAAACTTAGATATTCCTGGCTTCAGGGCTATTACTCTATCCACTGTGCCAACTAGCTGCTTCCATTAGCATGTTTTGATTAGTAATCAAAGGCCAATTTTTTTCATGAATTAAATTTTACTCTGTAGCAATATAACGGATATCTACATAAGAACAAACTACCCAGATTTTTAAAGGATTATTATCAGTTAACTATGAAACTCAATTCTTTTGTTAATGCACTTTTGAAATGTGGTTATTCTGCCATGACTTGCATGAACTTGCAATTTAAAATTGCACCTCAGATACATTGTTATTATTTAAAACATTTGATCATTTTGGTAATGTTTATTATTTTATTTATATAAATATTTTATTTTTGAAGAAACAAAATAAGAGAAAAGAAAAACAGAAAAGTAATACAAAACAAAATGAAACAAAAGACAATACTGTCATATTGTCCAGCAGAACATCAGAGGATTCAAAATATATAACAACAAACACCAATATAATCTAATCAATTGAATTTAAATTCTCTCTCTTGCTATATATATATATGCAGAAGAAATTATATTCATGAGTGTCAGTCTTTTCTTTACGTCCTTGTAAATTATTCTTTTGTTCTCTGCTGAACAACTTTTTTTTTTTTTTAAAGCTTTTTATTTACAAAACATATGCATGGGTAATTTTTCAACATTGGCCCTTGCAAAACCTTCTGTTCCAAATTTTGCCCTCCTTCTCCCTCCTCCCCTAAATGGCAGGTAGTCCAATACATGTTAAATATGTTAGAATATATGTTTAATCTATGTATACATAGTTATACAGTTATCTTGCTTCACAGGAAGGAAAAAGAAAAAAAAAAAACAAACCAAGAAAGAAAACAAAGTGGAAGCAAACAACAGAAAGAGTGAAAATGCTATGTTATGGTCCACGCTCAGATCCCACAGGCCTCTCCCTGGGTGTATATGACTGTCTTCATCAATGAACAATTGCAACTGGTTTGAATCATCTCATTGTTGAAGAGAACCATGTCTATCAGAATTGATCATCATAGTCTTCTTGTTGCCATGTATAATGATCTGGTTCTGCTCATTTCACTTAGCATCAGTTCACGTAAGTCTCTCCAGCCCTCTCTTAAATCATCCTGTTCTTACAGAACAACAATATTCCATAACATTCATATACCATAATTTATTCAGCCATTCTCCAATTGATGGGCATCCCTTCAGTTTCCAGTTTCTAGCCACTACAAAAAGGGCTGCCACAAACATTTTTGCACACGTGGGTCCCTTTCCTTCCTTTAAGATCTCTTTAGGATATAGGCCCAATAGAAACACTGCTGGGTTGAACAACTTTTTTACATAATTATTTTTTTCCCTTTTCAATCCCCTTTATCCCCAAGCAGGTTATAGTTAAGAAAAGATATATTTATATATACATATGTAAATATATACTTATATACACACACATTTCTCCTTTTCATCTCCCCACCACTCCCAAACTAGTTAAGAAAAGATATATTTATGTAGATATATGCGTACATACACATACTTGCACACACATACACACATATATTTTCCTATCCCTGCTGACACTTTCATTAAATTCTGCTCTATAACTTGACTTACTATTACTTAACCTCCTCCTACCCAGGGATTCCTCCCTTTTCTTCTTCCCTTCCCTTTTGTTTACCTATTCACCCATCCTTCCCTTTATTTTTTTTTCTTTCTTGCTGAGGCAATTGGGGTTAAGTGACTTGCCCAGGGTCACACAACTAGGAAGTATTGTGTCTTAGGCCAAATTTGGACTCATGTCCTTCTGACTTCAGGGTGGTGCTCCATCCACTGCGCCATCTAGCTGCCCCTCCCCCTCTAGATTTTGGAGAGTACCATATATCTTTCATGGCATATATGTAGTGTTTCTCTAATATGTTTCAATGGTGGGGTTCTTTCTACTTTGCCTGTTTATTTTTTTTATAAGAGATATATTGTAAGCACCTCTAAAGGTGGGCTGGGGGGATGGTGCCTCAAGCTTCCCCTCAACTCTCCACTCTGACCAGGAACCCCAAACCAAGAGCTCCCCGCTCCTGCAAGTGCCCACAGCCCTCAGGGTCTTTGCCCTACTGCCTCTGCACTCACTGGGTGCTGGTTTCTTCTGGCCCTGAGCCACGTCTCAGCAGCATAGCTGGGCCTGGTGTTCCCAATCGGCTGAAGTTCACCCAATCTTCCTGGGCTCAAACCCCCACTTAACAAACTGTTGGGGAGGTAAAAGTCTCTGTGGTTCCTGTTGAGAATCCAGTAACACCCAGCGAGGCTGAGAGATCCCATTTGATGTTTCTGCAGAGCTAACCTGGAGGTGAGGAGTTTGCACTTCAGACGTGTTAATCCCAGCCTGGGATCTTTTTTCAGATTTTCTAGGGTTATATCAGGAGGAACTCTGTTCTGCCCATCTTTTTGATTTTTCACCAGGCTGTGTTCTCCCTGAGGAGCAAATTTGTTCTATTTGTGGGAGAAATCTGGAGAGCTTGAAATTTACCAACCTCCACCATTTTTCTAGAATCCTCCCCCAACATTTGTTATTTGATATTGATTCATAAAGTGGATGCCTATAAAGAAAACAAATTCAGATCATTTTATCAGTGTAGCACAATGTATATAACTGTTGTTTATATGTGAAAAATTTGCTTTTTAGTGGAGTTGTGGATGGTAATTCTTTGGTTCATGACAAGAAATTCATGTTCTTGTGTGAAGAAATCATTAAAATGAATTTTTTTAAGTAGAAAGAAAAAAAAACCAACTTTGGTAACTTGAGCTCTGTAGAACAAGGTGGGATTATTATTATTTTCTAGCATACGATATTTTGAATCATGTGGATCTGTGGTTTATCTGTTTAAGGAAGTATTGCAATCTTAGTAGCGTAAAAGGGTTATTTGTTGTGGAAAAGTTCTTATTTTTATAAAACCATTTGTAAAGAATTGGGAATGTATTCATTTTAGAAGACAAGTGCTTTAAAAAATGATCCTGAAAAGTAAATATTTTCTGAAGTTTATTGGAATTGTGTTGTAGCATGTGAATGATATATAACTCGTCACATATTATCGACTAATGTCATTATACAAACATTTTGAAAGTTGGGATGTATATTTAAATCATAAGAAATGTTGACATTGAAGTGCAGATATTTTGGTTGCGCTCAGATTGTAAGTGTGATTTTATGCCAAATATTCACATGTGACTGTTCTCAGTGGAAGGTCCACAAATTTCAATATATTGATATTAAACAATGAGGCCTGAAAATCATAGCTCAGAAGAATTAGTTTTTCTCATGACATTAACAAAATTTTCATGATAATAAAGCTGAGAAATTAAGGCCAAGTGGCATAAAATGTAGTGGACATTTGGTCATTAATTAGTGAATATAATCAATAGAGTGACCCCCAGAGTGAGATTTTTAAAAACTTGAAGGATTTTTAAATAATTGACTTTCTTTGCTTTGACAGCCTCCAGTTCTAAAGGTGTGCAATGTATGCACATAAAACTTCAAGTGAAAATTAATCACGTTCATATGAACTTTTCTTGAAATTATTTATATTTAGGATTTCTGTTAATTGTTTTGAAAATATACTTTTCATAAATAGAATGAGCATATATCTGCCATAAGTAGTAGGGTTATTAATGACTAAATGATACATTCATTATATTTTACATTGGGTTGAGCTTTAATTCTCATCATTTTTTAATGCAAGCAAATTACATAAACATTTTTAGAAGTTGTAAAAATGGTTAAAATTTTCTTTTATAAAGTTTTCCAACTTTCTGAAGAGCTCTTTGCAGCTTAGAAATGAACCCAAATTTTCAAAGTCTCTATCTTGACAGACTAAAGATCTTAGAAAGTCTCCTTATGCTGAAACATACTTTTTTTCAAGGATAGGCCTAAATAAATTTGAGGATATCTCCCTGTTGGTAATTCAGGAAGACCATCTATTAAAGTGTAGAGTGATTGAGATGTGTGTGTGTGTGTGTATGTGAGTGGAGAGAATACTTAACTATCATAAAAATCATGAGTCCTGGAAGCACTTGATGTGTTTTGAATTAACACATCCAGGACTCATGATTTGAATTAGGAAAATTAGTTAATCTGTAGGTATTTGTTGATGCTACCTTTAATTCGTCTGTGATTATAAAATATTTATTGTTAATATTTCTGTTTTTTTAATTAAAGAAAGGTTACTCCTATTTATATTGAAAGCCAATATTTCTACTTTTAAAAGAATGTAATTCTGACTGACGATCTTTAGTTACACATTTAATGTATGTTTTTTTTTGTTTGTTGTTTAGCTATTTATCATTTATTGAAAAAACAAAAAAGTTATGTGCAAATCCTTATTGATGACATATTAGTGTAATCATTTTACTCACGGATATGGTAGAGAGCAACTTGTTCAATTTCCCCAGTCTTAAGAGATACGTTTATTGAGTACAATGTTAAGTACCTTAAGGTCAGGGATTGTTTAATTTTTAACTTTGTGGTGGCAATGTTTATAGTACCTTGCATGTGTAGTAGGCACTTAAGAAATTTTTATGTATTAAATTTAAATGAAATTAAGACCCAGAGAGATAAAGTAATTTGTTTAAGTTTACAAGGCTAATTAGTGTAGTGCTAGTTAAAAGGATAGAATATTGTTTTTGTAGAAACAAAATAGAGGACTTTTATCTTTTCCTTTATACTTATTCAAATAGTGATTTCAAACTCAAATGGAAATCAATTCCAAAGATCAAATATTGAGTTTAGAAAATCATAAAATGAACATTATGTACATTGTTTTTTATTTGTATTTATTTTGTAAATATTTCCTTTAAGAATAGCTAGGTGATACAGTAGATAGAGTGGCAGACCTGGAGTTAAGAAGACCTGAGTTCAAATTCAGCCTCAACCATTTATTAGCTGTGTGACCCTGGTCAAGTCACTTAAATTTGTTTGCGTCAGTTTCTTTTGGTTATAATTTCTAATAAGTAAACATCAGTAGATATAATTCACATAAATAAATGATTTTGCAGGGATTATTGGTCAACAATTTTACATTTGTAATAGGGTTCTAAGAACAAAAAGTATGAAAATCACCATCATGGGAAACAGATTCACACTCTTAATAAAAAGAAAATATTTCCTTTAAAAAATAAAAATCATGTTTGTATCATTTCTTATAAAACAAACAAAAAACAAGTCACAATTCACATTCAATGACCTCTATCATGGCTAGGTAAAAAGATTACATCATTTCTCAAGATAGCTAAGCCTGGAAAATGATAAAATAGAAAGTTTCAGATTTGGGTTTCAACTCTTAAATAAATGCTTGTTTTTGAAGGATAAATGGATGAAATGGAGCCAGAGTATACTCTCAAAAGAATTTGATAAGAGCAGTCACTGAAACATGTTCTGATAGTTGAATAAACTTTTAATTAATGAGAATTGACTTCTTTCTTGTAAGTTATCAAAATTAATTGAGCCATTTCAAGACTATTCTAATCATCTTAATGATTTTTTTAATGTTCAGATTAGAAATCTTAAGTAAAAGGAAAATAATAAATTGGGGGAATGATATTAAGATTAAGACAATGAAATATCAAAATAAAACACACTTGGTGAACTGGTGTTTTGGAAACTGGAAAGAAACAGTCCTGGACTAAAAACTACACCATTTCCTTCTCAGCCAGGAACTAATTTTTTATTCTGACATCTGTGTTGAAAAATCCTTTCTCTCTCTTTCCTACCAGAAAATTTAAAATACATATATGGCAGTATGTCTTATAATGGAGCACTCTAAATTACTTCTGGATTGAAGTGAAATTACTTTAGTTATATTTGAATTCACAGTGAGAGGGCTTGTGTGGAAATCTCACCTATTTGAGTATGGACAAATCACTTAAACACCTCCTCTCTGGGCCTTAATTTCCTCATTTGTAAAATGAAGGAGTTGGACTACATGGCTTCTAAAACCTATTCTGTCTTAAAATTCATGATTTTATGCAGGTTGGAACCACAATAACTTAGATATCTATATTCTTAAAATGGTAAAAGGCTTCAAGAAAAATGGGTATGTGCTATGTTTTTACTTTGACCAAATTTACATAAACATCTAGCAATCTTTTTTTCAGAAGAGGCATAATATTTAAATATTACTTCATTTGATTCTCACAACCTTGAGGGGAAAGCGCTATTACAAAATTATTTTATTATAGTTAAGGAAACTGAGATACAGGTTGTGATTTGTTTGGGGTCATGCAGAGGACTTTTTTTTTTTTTTTAATTACCATTTTTGAACTCAGATCTTTCTGACTCTAAGGCTAGTCTTCTAGCCAATAAATACATGAAACATATCCACAATAACAAACACATTTTCAAGAAAATCTAAAACACAAATCAATAAGTGTTTACTATATACTGGGCACAATGCTAAAGTGATACAGCTTTTAAAGTGTCTAGTCAACTTATGGCCCACACTCTGCAAAATTCCTAAGTAGGACCCAAACTAGATTTAAATGTAAGTGGGAAATCTTTGTTGTTGTTGTTGTTGTCACTGTTCAGTCATGTTCTAGTCCTATCTGCATCTTTATGACCCTTTTTGAGGTTTTCTTGGCTAAGATATTGGAGTGTGTTTGCTATTTTCTTCTCCAGCTCATTTTATAAATGAGGAATTTGAGGCAAACAGCATTAAGTGACTTGGCCAGGGTCACACAGTTAGGCAGTGTCTGAAGTTGCATTTGAACTTAGAGCTCTGGGCCTGCAGTAAAGAAGACCTATCTCCTATGCCTAACTACCCCATAACTTAAAAACATGTACTTTAAAAAAATTATCAAATAGCAATGGGTATTATAAAAATCAGCATGGGCTCCATTTGGTTTTTATATGGTTAAAGGACACTATTTGAAATTGAGGGAATTTTAAAAAAAATTGGTGCAATACGATGTTTCTGATAAAGCTTATGAGCACAAGCACAAGACATGCTAATATGTTTCCATGCAATTGTGGTTTCTTCTGATACAGTTTTTAACTTGACCAATAATGTGGATTTGGACAATACAAAAAAGAAAATGGAGCTGTACCAAAAGGAAAACAAAGATGTCATTCAGAAAAACAAGCTAAAACTAGTAAGTTCCTAACTTTGATGTTTTCCTTTATTTTAATAGAATTTGATGCTTCAAAGTGATGCTATTTAAATGGCTTTTCAACAGCAAAATCTATAAATATGGTCTAAGGTCTTGTTCAGATAAAGAAGATGTTACAGTGGTGAAAAGAAGCTCTTTTGTTGATGGTGTTAATATTTTAACATTTTTCTTCTTTAAAGATCTGAATGCATGAGTTTATCTGTGTATTAAATGTTACTGTTGCTGGCATATATATTCTCTGCTAGGGTTTCATTTGGACAATAGCCATGAAAATCTCTGTTCATTTTTATGCTGGGAGAATAGTTGCTTTTTCATTTGAAAGGGAAAGAAAATTCCAGACACAGGCATTTATGTAGCTCCCAAGAGGGGGATGAAAAAAAAAAAAAAACCAACAAAGGCCCTGTTAATAAAAAAGTAAAATGAATTATAATAAAACCAGAGAAACAAACTTGTAAGCTAATGTCAGTTTAGCTTATTTTGCTGGTTAGTTTTTCCCCCCTTAATGTAACAGATGGAGGAGTTACTTTGGCTTAATTTGGTCAGAATACTTATTAGTCATCTTATTAAATTAATTAATTTAAATGCTATTTTTAGGACCAAGAGAATGTATTTAAAATGCATTTTGCAAAGAAAAAGGACTATATGTATAATGACTAGAATTATATATTAACTTCAGTATTGTTTTCTTCATAGTTCCCCCTCATTGAGAGAGGCAGAGAAAGACAATTTAAAAATGAATTAATGACTTTGAATTACTGTCAATATAATAGCATGACCTGTTGGATCGTAGACTATTAGAGCTAGAAGGAAACAATACTGTCTAGCCCTTTCATTTAATAGATGCAGAAAATGAAGCCTGGAGAATGAAAAATGTCATCCAAGTTGTAACAGTTAAATTTTATTTTTGTTAAAAAAATTTTTTTTCTCATTACATGTAAAAAACAGTTATTTAACACTTATTTTTTAAAAATTTGAGTTCCAAGTTCTCTTCCTTCTTTGCTCTCAGTTGAGAAGGCAAGCAATTTTATAAAGATTTTACATGTCCAGTTATGCAAAACATTTTCATATTAGTTATATTGGGTCACGTACTTTATACATCTTGAAAGTAGAACTCGGATTGTTCTCCCTCTTTGACTATTCCTCTCTCTCCATTATTGCACGTTTCTTTTCTTAAACAATACTGCTCCTGAAGGAGTAAAGTCTTTTGATATCTCACATTGATGGTAGATGTTCTGTCTCAGTGCTTTAGAGAACTTTTTCCAAGTTTCTTCACACTTAGGTTGACTTCGTTAAATGGAAGTTGAGGATTGAGTTGCTCCAATTTAAAAAAAATATCATTTTAAAATTTTCCAAAAAGGTCTTTTTTGCTTGCATCAGAGAAATATAATGTAATATCTAAAACAATGGAATAGAATGGTACCATTAGAGCTTTATACTTAACCTTGAAATGAAAAATTTTTTCATGTTAGGTATATTATTCAGTAAGAATGTGCTATATCTATATTCTTTTCATGGTTTTAAACCACAAAATAAAGCTGTGGTTACTATAAGTGAGTTAGCCAATTGCAGCATAGTTGTGCTATAAAAAGTAGGTATCTTTACATTTTTATATGGAAATTTTAAAATAAATTTTTGAATTTTTTGAGTCATAGACATTTTTTTTTGGAAGGATGCCATGAATGCAATTAGAGCCATCTCTGCTCTTCTGGAATGTTTAGATCTCATGTTTTTTCATTAAGATTATCTGAGTCTAAATGTTCTCAGTCAACATCATTTCTGACATATTCTCTATGCAGAAAAATATAACTCTGTACTGCTTGCTTGTGTTTCTAATATTGTAAATAAATTGAGTAGTACATTTCAAATGGATATATAGGTTCTCTCATGTCAGTAGCAAAGATATCATTGGGAAGTTCCCTTGAACTTTTTCACATGGCTGATATTCTTCACTAACTCCAAGGAATAAATTCTCTTGATTCTGCCTTTTTGTTAAAATAACTCAGAGGAATACAATTAAAAAATATGAGTTATATCAAAGGGTTTTTTTTTTATTTTAATAAGTCTGTTCTAGATTTAGGCATGTAATAAAGTAATTCAGTTATACCCCAGAAAAACTACTGAGGGAAAGGTTTTTGGTTCAAAAGGCCAATCATAATTCTTTTTTTTGTTTTTTGTTTTTGCTGAGACAATTGAGGTTAAGTGACTTGCCCATGGTCACACAGCTAGGGAATGTTAAGTGTCTGAGATTTGAACTCAGGTCCTCCTGACTTCAGGGCTGGTGCTCTATCCATTGCGCTACCTAGCTGCCCCTTAATTAAAGCTTTTTATTTGCAAAACATATGTAGGGGTAATTCTTCAACATTGACCCTTACAAAGTTTTCTGTTACAAATTTCCCCCCCTAGTCCCCACCCCTTCCCTAGATGGCAGGAAATCTACTACATGTTAATTATGTTAAAATACTTGACAAATCGTATATATATATATATATATATACACACACACACACATATATACATATTTCCACCTTATCATTGTTGTACAAGAAAAAGTGTATCTACAAGAAAAAAAATCAGAGAAAGGAAACACAATGCAAGCAAACATCAATAGAGTGCATGAAAATATTATGTTGTGGTCCACATTTCACATCCCTCTATCTGGGTGTATATGGCTTTCTTCACTGAACAATTAGAACTGGTTTGAAACATTTCATTGTTGAAGAGAGCCATGTCCATCAGAATTGATCATCATAGTCTTGTTGTTGCTGTGTATAATGATCTCCTGGTTCTGCTCATTTCACTCAGCATCAGTCCATGCAAGTCTCTCCAGGCCTCTCTGAAATCATCCTGCTGGTCGTTTCTTATAGAACAGTAATATTCCATAACATTCATATACCATAATTTGTTCAGCCATTCTCCAATTGATGGGCATCCACTTAGTTTCCAGTTTCATGCCACTACATAAAGGGCAGCCACAAACATTTGTGTACATGTGGGTCCCTTTCCCTCCTTTAGAATATTTTTTAAGTAAAATAAAATAGATGAGATTACAGGGTAAAACAATTAGATTGAAAGAAGATGTACTTTTAGTTTTCCTTTCGAAGTTCAGAAAGTCCTGCCTTAATAGGATGTAAAGTTCTACAGAATAGAGTACATCTTACTTTTATTTGTAATCTGAGTACCTAGCACAGTACATGGTACATAGTAAGCTTTTATAATGATAGTTGATTGATCAATTACTCAGCTAGTTCAAATTATCATAACCCATTAATTAGTGTTTCTTTTAGTGTCTTTTCTCTTCAATACATTCGTCACACACTTTATACATAGATATGACTGTGTCACTTCTCTGCTCAAAAATTTTCACTGACTTCCTATTGCCCGATATATAATAAAATATAAACTCTATAGCCTGGCATTTAAGACTTTCTGCAATTTATTTCCAGCTTATCTTTTCAATTTTATTTCAAATTATTCCCTTTTATGTACTCAATAATCAAGTCAAATTGAACTAATATATCCTAATTTTTATCTTCATTCATTTGTTTAGGCCAACCGTCATGCCTGAAATACACTTGCTCTTCGTCTTTGTTGGATTCTTTACTTTTCTTCAAGATCTAGTTTCATGAAATCAATTTCCATAAAATATTCCGTGATTGTCCCCGTATGCTTTCTTCTTCCTACTTCCCCACACCCTAACACTCCCCAAGTGAAAGTAAGCTTGCCTTCCTAAAATTTTCCTTAAGGTTTTATGTTTGGATCTCTTCTTAGCCTCTAGATATTATGTCTAGTCTCATACTAATTTATATGCTTCTCATACCTCCAATTGGCCTTTTCAGGTTTAGAACTATGCCCTTTGTCATTTATCCCTAGTATTTGATACAGTGAATACCTTGAATCTAGTAGATGCATAATAGTTGTTTTGATTGTTTGAAGTGATTTTGGCAAAATCCCCAAGAGTCTAAATGCTCTCTAGTTTCCTTGCTGTTCTTCTGTTTGCTGCTAGTAGTAGTTTAAAATTAGTTCTAGACCTTTAGAAAGCATGGTAAGCAAAGAGGTGGACATATTCATGGTACTGTAGTCTTTAAAAAATATTTAAGTAATACAGAATGGGAATCCATTAACTTACTTTTACATTGTTACTGAAGAATAAACTTCTCAAGTATGGGTTTTCAAATGGACAGAAAATTCATAAATAGTATATAAATGATACATACTTTGCAATTTCACTACCAGTATCACCAATAACTAGTATTACTTTGCCTATTCCAATAGGGAATTCTGTTAGCAAATTATTTAAAAAGAAGTCCAAGATAGAATACTTATTCTCAAAGGATTTAGAGGTTAGTTGGAGATATAGGATATATACCTATAAAGATAATTAACACAAGATTATATGTGGTAAGTACCACATGAATGGCATGCATAAGAAGTGCCAAAGAAATTCAGAGGAGAGACTGAAGACTAAGACCATCAAGTTAATGAATCTCTTATGGAAAAGACAGGGCTTGAAAAGCTGAATTTTGAATAAGGACTAGAACTTAGACCAGTGGAGAGAGCAGGAATCTCCTTTCATAGGTTGTTAGCGTATGGAGAGAACTCTTGGTTTGGCAGGTAGTCTTCCTGTTCAAGAAATGAAGCAAGAGGGTTGCCCAAATTTTGGTGGGATTCAAATATTTGACTGACATACATTGTAAAGGGCAAACATCCATGACTTTTTTTGAGCTACATGGGAGTGTTAGTGCCTTAATGTGAAATGGCTTTTAATAAATCCTCAGAAGTGAATTAAAGTAGTATATAACCCTTATGAGCTTTGTTGTTATGATTTGGTATCTGGTTGTGTTACAGATTTTATAGATCATTTTCTGAGGAATCTTTCAGGTTTTTTGGAGTAATGAGTTATTGACTAGAAATACAGTAAACTAATGTTCTCTGAAAATTATTAATGACATAACTATTAAGAATGTTAACATTATACTCTGGTAAAGGGATAAATTTGATATTTAGTGTCAATATTCATAGAGACCCTCTTGTATTAAGCAGGTGTCATGACTGTTTTTAGACCCGAGAACAGGAGGAGTTGGAAGAAGCTTTAGAAGTGGAACGACAAGAAAATGAACAAAGACGACTCTTCATACAAAAGGAGGAGCAACTGCAGCAGATTCTAAAAAGAAAGAATAAGCAGGCCCTCTTAGATGAACTGGTAAGTTGTTCAGTTGTTTTAGTCATATTGACTCTTTGTGACCCATTTGGTATTTTCTTGGCAAAGATGTAGTAGTTTGCCATTTCCTTCTCCAGCTCATTTTACAGATAAGGAGACAGGGTTAATTGACTTACTAGGGCCTCACATTATGTCTGCAGTTGGATTTGAACTTAGGTCTTCCTGTCTCTGGGTGGGGTACTCTATCCCCTGTGTCACCTAATTGCCTCAGCAGGTAAGTTCTTCAAAATCAATAGTGAACAAAACACAGAAGGCTGGTATTTTTAATTTTGAAGTATTTACCAGTTTATGATTTTTTTTTAAAAAAAAGCTTTGATATTTAGTTCTTTATTTTGATGCTAAGTGTTATATTTTTAAATGGAGTTTCAAGTGCTTAGGGCTGTATTTCAACTAATAAAATAATTGGAGAAAAAAGTAATTTATGAGTATATAGTGGATTTGGAATCTGGTATTACTTGTATCCATTGTAGACTCTATTTTAGTACATTTAATATTATTAGAAAGAACAATGTCTCACCTTAACCACAATATCATGGAGTAAAATGTAGAATAGCTCTAGTATATTTTATTTTCTTTGTTGATTTGTTTAGAAGCAATACAGTTTCCAATCAAAACCAAAATTCTGCTTCCACCAATCTAGTAATGTGACCATAACTAATAGTTGTCACTTTCCATTTTTTATAGTTTACTGATTCTTAACAGAAAGGAAGCATAACTGCTTTAACTTTAATAACATGTCACCAACATTGATGTAAGTTTTACTACCTTTCTAGAACTATAAATTTCCTTTATGAAATTGTAATATTATTTATCTTTCCATCTTTTTTGTGCCCACTCTACCTAAACTTATTCTTTAGCTTTAGTGTAACCCCCTTTTATCTCTTTCTCTTAGGATTATCTTAGGTCCTTGTCCCTGGGTTGAGTACACTCTCCTACTTGTACAATTTTCCCCTTTATTGAACCAGTTCTACTTTAACAGTCTCCTACTCTTGAATTTTTTGTTTATTTATCCTGTCACTGAACAACCTTTGTCAAACTCCAACTATGGATTAATATTCTTTGCTCCTATAATCATATATTTAATAAAATTGGAGAAAATCACAAGACTCTGCTGTCTGGATCCACTACAGATTTATTCTACCTAATCTTAGCTGGGTTTTCAGCAAAGCAATCAATCAATAAACATCTAGTAAGGACCTACTATAAACCAAGCACTATGCTAAGCAGAGCATTTCAACTCCTTTTCTTGGCCTAGTCAACTCAGCAGATGTGTCAAATCTTTTCTTCTCTTTTGAAGTCTCTTGCATTACTCCCTTCACCTTCTTTGTTGAGGGCCTCCTCTTCCTTGAAAAAAAAAAATGTAGGTCATTTGACAAGAGTTCTCTTCTCCCCTTATCTCACATTCCTCTGACATCGTTCCCTGTCCCCCTCCCCCCACTCTCCATCTTTTTTTTTTTTTACACATAAGCGTATGAGATGGGTAGTCTTTTTTTCAGAGCTGAGTTTTCTACATATATTCTTAATCTCCCCCCCATACCCCCTTATTTCTTCAACAGATTGTCTCCTCCCTCATCATCCCAATTTTGTCTCTAATCTTCAGTCTTTCTCCATCATACTAGTTCCTTCCCTGCTGACTTCAAATAAACTCAAGTCTTCAAAACAAACCCAACCCTTACTAGATCCTACCATGCCCACCAGCTGTTACTTTCTCTCTCCTTTCCTAAGTTGAACTTCTTAGTCTTTCCAATTCTCTTTTCACTCTTCCAAATCCTCTCAGTCTGTCTTCTGTTCTCAGCTTTCATCAGTTACCAATGCTTTCTTATTTGCCTCTCTAATATCTTAAATCTCCATCTTTCTTAAGCGTTTGGCACTGTTAGCCACCTTTTCTTCTTAGATACTTTCCTTCCTCTAAGATTTTATGACACTACTCTTAATTCTCTTACTTTTCTGATTAATCTTTTTTAGTCTATTTTGCTGGATCTTCGTGTCATGTCTTGTCTGGTTGGCTTAGAAAGTTCTGTCTTTTCTTTCTAGTCTCATCTACTGTTGGTTCAGTGATATGTCTCTGCAGATGATTCTCTCATCTATTTATCTAGCCCTTGTCTTTCTCTTGAGCTCCAGTACTTTGTCTGTTGGGCATTTGAAGTAGCTCATGAACATCTCATACCCAAATGTCCAAAAAAGACTTTATTATCTCTTCTGCCCCCATTTCTCCTCTTCACAACTTCTCTATTACCACTGAGGTTACACCATTCTTTCAGTCACCCAAACCTGCAGCTATAGTGTCATCCTGGACTTTGACTCAACCTTGTAGTTTCTTTATTTACAAGGTCATTTTAATATGCTCTTTTCTTTCTACTCATATAGCCTCCATTTTGGTTTATGTCCTCATCACCTTCTGACTGAACTGTTACAATAGCCCTCTGTGGAGTACTCTGAATCAAATGTCTATCTAATTCATGTTCCACTAAGCTTGTAAGGTGATTTTTTTAAAGTGTAGGTCAGACCATGTCACATTCCCTTTTTCATAAACTCCAGTGGCTTCTCATCTTCTGTGAGATCAGATGCAAAATGGTCTGGCTTTTAAAGCTTTTCGTTATCTGGCCTCTTCCTATCTTTCCAGTATTTTTATTCCCCTCAATGAATTCTACAGCACAGTGACAGTCCTTGCTGTTCTCGTACATGGCACTCCATTTTTGTACTCTTATGCTTCCCTTCCTCCCCCTACTGAGTTTCTCCAATGTCCAGGATGCTGCTTTCCTTTCTTTTCTACACCTCATACCTTTCCTGGTTCCCTTCTTTCTTTGAGAGTCTTATATCTATTCTGTATCTTTTATGTATGTAATTGTTTGTTTTGACTTTTCCACTTGGATGTGAGCTTTTCAACAGCAAGGATCATGTTTTTGTATTTTCTAATGTTCTATTTAAATAGCACAATACCTGACACTTAGTAAATGCTTAGTAAATATTTATTGACTGACTGTCATATTTTTTATGACATCCATTACTATCAATTTTTTGCTTTTTTGTTGAAACTTCTTTGTGGAACTCACTGTTTCCCTCATTGTGGTGTTCGTTTTTAGTTCATTTTAGACTAGTGTTTCTATATCTCAGTTTTATATGGTACCATCAGTAAAATGTTTTATTGAAAATAAGGATCTTTGCTTTTATGGGAGGCTTTGGGGATAGTACAAGAGTTTTGTGATTATTTGTCTTGTCTTCTTTTTCACTTATGTTCCATTTGTACTCTTTGTTCCAGATACACATATTGTTGGATAGTCTCCACAGAGTATACATGGAAATGCATGTTGATATCTGTGCATTAGACATTATTCGTTCACTTGGTTTTTCCTGTGTGAATGGATAGGCAATATTCTTTTGAGGAAGTACAGATCTCTTCCAAGAATCTGTATAATATACTAATGCTTGATTTCATCAGCACAATATCATCTCCTAACACGAGCATTTGGAGAACTTCACCATGTATAGGGAATCTTTACTGAATCTAGATTCTTGTGTTGCATTTTCTGTATCATTTATTTGTGTATAGTCAAGGCAGGATCAGAATTTGTTTTAAAAAAAAAACACAAAACAACAAAAAGAATAATGTGGTAAACTTATGGAGTGCAATTGAAATCAAGTAATATAAGTCAGCAATCACCAGAAATGGGAAATGCATCCACACTAGATATAGTAATTTCATTCAGAAATTTAACCAGTGTAAATTAATTGATAGAACTAGGTGATATCACAGCCCAGAATATGTCTTAGTCAACAAAATGTGTGATTAATTTGTCAAATAGAGAGAGCTAATGCCAAAGCAACAATGAGTAAAGCCAACATCTTTACTTTTTCACCATTAAATGAAAAATATAGAGAATAAAAGATCCTCTTGTGTTTGTTAATCATGAAAAAGGATTTGATTTAGTAGAAAAAAGACAAATTTTAAAGCTCTTTTTGTATCAAGGTACTTCCAATCCACACATCAAAATTCATTTAGGATTTATAAGAATATAAACTTGATTAGAAGGTTAACAAAGTTTTTGGAGCAATCATTTTCACATGTATATTTAATCCATCAGAGGAATAAATAGTTTTTGTTTTAATAAGCTGACTCAAATGAGAATCTCTCCTTTAAAGTCAGTGTGTCATGATGCAAGGGGAAGAATTATCTAAAGTATATTTTGTGTGTAATCTGGAATTAATATAGTTTTTTGTGAGTTTCTTTTTTCCCCACTTCCTGTTTTCTTCAGCTGCAAGTGATTACAATGCCTTCTGTTTAACTATTATAGCTCACATAACAAGGAGATAATAATCCTGAGCAATTTTTAATGTATACTAGTATACAATAGATTTGGGTAGGGTACCATTATGGTTTTTAATCTCTACTTTTCACTTTTTAGTTTACCTCTTTCTATTAGCTACTTTGTTTCATCTTTAATTCACATTTAAATTGGAATTTAACATTTCTTTTGCTTATTAAAAGGCAAATTTTAAAGGTACTATTTCTAAAAAGTTTTAGAAATTACAGTGATCAAGGTTATTCAAGCTAATTTAGGCAATGACAGCTTTTTGTTAAGTCTTTTGGTGGAAGGAGGATGATTTTCTTTTTTCATTGCTTGGCTTTGGGACATGTACCAATGCTTTCTTTTTAACTTAAAATTGAAAAGTCTTGGCATGATGTATTTATCAGGATGATAACTTTACAGTGTTAACACATATAGTACAACAAATGAGGCATAAATTTGCCTAGAAAATCTATTTAAACTGTGCTGTAACTCAGTGTTAGTAATGGTTTGGAAAAAATATTTTTTGATCAATTTCTTGCACCCTGAAAATTTTGTAACATCTAAAATTTTATATGAGCTAATATTATAGTCTAATATTGCTTGATTTTTATTAGAAATATTGTTTGCCAGATGGCTTGCCAAAAAAGCAGTTTAAAAAATAATCTTTTTTAATATGATCTTTATAAGATTTTTAACGAGCATAACAGGCAATCTTATTAAAGTTTCTTTAAATATTAAACAAGTTACCTTAAGGTAATAAATGTAGACCAGGGCGACTTTTGAGGTAAAATGTCAAGCTCTGAGAATAAAATCACTTGAAAGACTAAATCTGCATTTTATGCCTTCTCCAGAACCCATGCATTTGATGGAGTTTATTTTACTTTATTGGGGTATAAGCAGAGTCTCTGCTTAATTCTGCTTTAATACTCACAAAAGCTTTTAGGCTATAAATTTTTGTGAGTAATATATCAGAATTGAGTAGGTTAGAGGCAGAGGTGAAATACTCATAAAGAAAATCCTGTGCCTCAATACCAGATTTGTTTTCAGCCTTTTAAGAGTTTTACCATTTATTAAATTTTGGCTATTTCAACTCTTTGAAATACCTCAATACTCTAGCCTTTTTTTGTGAAGATTAAACCAGAATTAAGTCTGGGTCAATGCTGGATTATTTTTTTTTCTTTTTTTAATACTAGCTTTTTATTTTCAAAATATATTCAAAGATAAGTTTTCAACATTCATTCTTTCCAAAACTTTGCATTCCAAATTTTTCTTTCTTCCTCCACTCCCCTCCCCTAAACAACAAATAAAAATCAATATAAGTTATTATGATGGACATAGCTCTCTTCAACAATGAAAGGTTTCAAACCAGTTCCAATTGTTCAGTGAAGAAAGCCATATTCACCCAGAAAGAGGAATATGAAATGTGGACCACAACATAACATTTTCATGCTCTCTATTGATGTTTACTTGCATTGTGTTTCCTTTCTCTGATTTTTTTCTTGTAGATATGATTTTTCTTGCACAACAATGATAAGTGTGGAAATATGTATACATATATTCAATTTGTCAAGTATTTTAACATAATTAACATGTAGTGGATTTCCTGCCATTTGGGGGAGGGGTGGGGACTGGGGGAAAAATTTGTAACTGAGAGCTTTGTAAGGGCCAATGTTGAAGAATTACCCATATATATGTTTTTGCAAATAAAAAGTTTTAATTTAAAAAAAAATCAATATAAGTTAAACGTGTGCAATTCTTCTAAACATATTTTCATATTTATCATGCTGCACAAGAAAAATCATATCAAAAAGAAATTAGCACAAAAAAGCAAGCAAACAATAATAAAAAAGGTGAAAATATTATGTTGTGATCCATATTCAGTCCTTATAGTCCTCTCTCTGGATGCAGATGATTCTCTCCATCACAAAACTATTAGACTGGGGCAGCTAGGTGGCGCAGTAGATAAAGCACCAGCCCTGAAGTCAGGAGGACCTGAGTTCAAATCTGGTCTTAGACACTTAACATTCCCTAGCTGTGTGACCCTGGGCAAGTCACTTACCCTCAATTGCCTCAGCAAAAAGAAAAAACAAAAAAACAAAAACAAAACTATTAGACTTGGCCTGAATCACCTCTCTTTTGAAAGAACCAAGCCTATATAAAGTTGATCATCACATAATCTTGTTGCTGTATATAGTATTTTCTTGGTTCTATTCACTTCACCTAGCATCAGTTCATGTAAGTGTCTCCAAACATCTCAGAAATCATATTGCTGATTATTTATTATAGAACAATAATATTCCATAATCTTCATAACTTAGTCAGCCATTCTCCACCTGATGGGCATCCATTTAGTTTCCAGTTTCTTGCCACGACAAAAAGGGCTACTCCAAACATTTTTATACATTGTGGGTTTTTTTCTCTTCTTCAAGATGTCTTTGGGATACAGGCCCAGTAGAGATACTGCTGGATTAGAGGTATTCACAGTTGATAGCCCTTTGGGCACAGTTCCAAATTGTTCTCCAGAATGGTTGGATCAGTTCACAACTCCACCAACGATGTATTAGTGTCCCAGTTTTCCCACACCCCCTCCAATATTTGTCATTATCTTTTTTGTCATCTTAGCCAATCTGAGAGGTGTGTAGTGGTACTTCAGAGTTGTCTTAATTTGCATTTCTCTGATCAATAGTGATTTAGAGCATTTTTTCATATAATTCAAAATGGCTTTAGTTTCTTTGTCTGAAAGTTGACTGTTCGTATCATTTGACCATTTGTCAATTGGAGAATGGCTTGTTATCTTTTTCAGAAATGTTTTATGACAGTTTTTAAAAAAAACAACAAAACAAAACCTTGTCATTTCCAAATAATTCATTCTTTCCTTATCAGAGAACCTTCCCTTGTAACAAATGAGGACAGTGAAGTCAAGAAAGAAAATCAATGCAATTTTGCTATTTCTGAAAAATATATGTTCATAGTTTATCATTGTGTTAAGAGGTATTAATTATGTTTCATTGTCACTCTATTGATCAGAGTTCTGAAATCTTTCCATGTTATTTTCTGCTATATTATTGTGATCATTTTAACAAAAAAAAAACAAACAACTGTATTGATATTGCAGTTTATTACAGTATTATAATAGTAAAGTAGTGTTTTAATTACCTGACCATGGTATACAAGTACAGTGTTTCTCATATGTTTGATTTGAGTGACTTCTTGATTGTTAAATATAGCTAAGTAATTAATTTAACAAATATTTATTAATTACATACAATGTGCCAAATAAGTACTGGGCACTGGGGATACAATAATAAAAGCAGAAACAGCCTTTTTTTTTCTTCCTCACAGAGCTATCCAGAGGAGACAATATGTCCTTATTTTGCTATGTACAAAAATAAATCTTTTTAAAAAAAAAAATCAACTAGGTGATTTTTGAGGAGAACACACTAGAAGCTGGGAGAATCAAGAGTGATCATTTTAGTGGTAGACAGTCTTATGTTCGACCAGATTGTAATTTTTGTAGAGGGGAGTAATATGTAATAAGTATGGAAAGATAGATAGGGGCTAGTCAATGTTCTCTATCTTTAAAAAGGGATGATTTTGTTATTAGCTTCAAAATGCCATAACTTTTAAATTAAAAAAAATTTTCTTCAATTAGACATAAAAACACTGGCTTTTTTCTGCTCATACATATATAAGGATTGTACCTTCCTTTTTGGGGCGATTGGGGTTAAGTGATTTGCCCAGAATCACATAGCTAGGAAGTGTTAAGTGTTTGATAGTGAATTTGAACTAAGGTCCTCCTGATTCCAACACTCTATCCACTCAGCTATTTGCCCCTAAACCTTGTAACTGTTACTGCTTGTCGTGTGTGTGTGTGTGTGTGTGTGTGTGTGTGTGTGTGTATGTGTTCAATTTTGCTTATGAAATATTTCTACAGCAATAACTTTGATTCCTGGGAAATTGTATATATTTCAGTCAGTAAGTATATATTAGAATTTTTTTATCTTTCTTGTTGAACTTCAATATTTGAATTCATTCACATAATCTTTCTTCAGCAAGTTATATTGGGAGGGGGGTGGTGGAAAAAAGGAGAGAGGAATTTGAGTTTGCAGTCTAAATTAAGAAAACTGCAGTTCAAAAAGTGATTCAGCCATTTACTGTCCATGGGACCATGGGGAAATTACTTAACCTTTCTAGGCCTCAGGTTCTTCATTTGTAAAATGAGGGGCTTTAATAGCATCTCATGGTCTTTCCAATTCTAAATCTGTGGCATACTTGTTTCATATAATGAAAATGTTTAATGAGTTTTCCTTGGCATGATATAAAATGAATAGATTGATTCTTATTACTTAGATATTTAGTAATTGTTTTAGAAATATGCTGGCAGACTGGCTGCTATTATTATTTTATAGCTTCTACTATGGTGCCAGACATTGTGCCAAGTGCTTTACAAATATTGTCTCATTTGATTCTCACAATAACCCTCCATTTTACACTAATTTAGGAAACTGAGGCAAACATAGATTAAGCAACTTAATCATGATCTCAAAGCTAGTAAATATCTAATTCTGAATTTGAATTTAGGTTTTCCTGACTTAAGGCCCAGTGCTCCATTACTGTTTCACTTGCTATTTCAATTTGATTATTTCCCTACTATCCATTATCTTTATTTTCTGTCTTTTCATTCTGTGAATGTAGAAAATGCACTTGCTGCTGATAGGTTTGCTTTTGACCTTCAACCTCATGAGCCAGTGAAGAATTTGGATATGATTTAGGCTTCACCTTTAACTCCATAACAATTAAAATTAGAATATTTTAGTATTTATAGATGTAATTAGTCTTTATTTTAGTAACAATTATTCTACCTGCACTTCTTCTGTTTTTGTAATATGTAAGGTGTGCATGCCTTTGTGTATAGATATATATTAACAGCTGTTCCATTTTAGCTAAAATGTAAAATTTTAAGTGTTTAACTATCCTTTTGTTACTTAATTAAAAAAAATTGGCTTAAGTCCCTGAAAATGTTAGTAAAAGAGAAAAAAATCTGCTGTTAGTTGCACCTACAATAGTGCCATTGTGCAAAAAAGAGTAAGGATCAATTTCAAATGGCCTTAGGTGAAATCAAATGGGAAACAATTTCAAACTAGTTTGAGTTCATTGGTAAAAAGAATGTGTCTTAGATAAACATCTGATCCAAGTTATACTACTTTGTTTTAGTCTTTCTGTGATTCATTTACAGTTTTTTAATTTTAATAAATTTGGTAGCATATAGGATTTGGAATATAATCCTGCATTTAATATGCATTTAAAAAATTCCAAAACAAAACTTTTCACAAGTTATTCTGATTAATGAATCTCAATAGCTTTTACTTAATAATCAAGATTATTAATATATCTTGTAAAGTGAGAATTTACTTTCTATAAAGAGAATATGATATTGCAATGCTTATAGATAAGGTTACAATATAAGATTTCATGCCACTTTAAAAAGTATTTTATTTATAATGTGCTTTACAGGAGAGTTCTGATCTGCCTGCAGCTCTGCTTTTAGCACAACATAAGGATAGATCGACACAGCTGGAAATGCAACTAGAGAAAACTAAACCAGTAAAACCAGTGACTTTCTCCACAGGCATTAAAATGGTAAGCCTTTGGTTTTACTTATTTGAAAGAGACATTTATTTCTGTGATCACAGTAAAATCTAAAGCTCTATTATATTCATCACTGCAAGTAGACAATACAACTAAAAGGTTTAAGTGATTAAAAGCAAATGTCTATTTATAATGTAGTTACATCAGATCAGTCAGATGAATATATATAACTTTGATCAAACCAACATATTGCCAGTATGGTATAATTTTTCTGTGATAACATGAAATTATTTTTGAAGAGACTTTTTGCAAAAATTCAGTATTGATATATTATGCATCTTATAATTTTAGAAACATGAGAAAAGGTGTTGCCTAAAGAAAATTCATTAATTGGTTAAATGGGATATGGTTGTGGTTTTTCTTTTTTTTTTTTTTTTTTTCTGGATAGCTATACTTTTCCATTGCTGATTTACCCTTTCTAAATAATGGAAGAACACATGTTTAATCATTTTTTTATTTCTTCTAGCATATAATTGTAATTGTTCATTGGCTGGTGTTTGAATTGTTATATTTCCCCAAATTATTGTCTAGTGTTTTTTGCATTAAATTTTTATGTTTTCACTAAATCATGAAAGCAGAATATCAAGAGTCTCAGCTTTTGCCCCAGATGCACCCCAAATACAGCATTTCCCAAATGTCTTAGTACAGGTTAAAGTAATTTTAATACCTTAGAATTGCACTGACATTTGGGACTCCTAGTATGAAAATTAAAGATTTGCTTATAATGGTATTTTTTTTTCTTAGCAGCTTGTGCTTATCAAGGGGTTCAAACCAAAACTTTCATTAATTTTTTTCTTTTGGAGCAGATACCTAAAATGTAGTATTAGCAGATTTATTTAATCTAAAGATTAAATAATAATTCATAGTACTTTTTTGTTTAAAAAATTTGTAGCTAAGCATATTAGTTAATTTAAAAAGTTTCATATTTAATCTTTTAATATGACTATAAATTGTGTGCTTTTGAAATTAGTTTGTTCCAAACTTTATTATCATCATTAGATTATTGGACTGAAAAATTCAAATAACTTTTTTTCTGTGGACCAATTAATTCCATAGTATGATCATTTAATTTTCTGTGACCCTCCTCAAAAAATATTATTATAAACTTAATAATAGAATAGTCAACTAAAGTGGGAAAACATACAAAATGAAAGATGAATTCTTACCCCAAATTCTTAGCTTTTTAAAAGGCAAAGCTAAAAAAAATTAACCAACAGCAAAAAATTATAATTTTGTTTTCTTTCCCCTTCTCAGCTTGTCTGAAATTCCACCATTTTTGACTCAATTTTCTTTTTTCTTTTTCTTTTTTCCTTAATTACTGTATATAAATTTCTGGTTTTTCTGATTTTATTCTATTTCAGTTCATAGAAATCTTTCCATGCTTTGGTTATTGTGTTTTGTTTTGTTTTTGGCCTGGGTTTGTGATGTGCTTCTGGTGCAGGAACCCCCTCTACTCCCCATAACTTCCAGTTCTAAAAAATTTCTTGGGGACTTGAGATGATAAATGATTTATTCATGGTCCCCTAGGCAGAATTTGAACCCAGTCCTTCTGGGCCATTACACCATATTGTGCCTCATCACATATATATATATATGTGTGTATATATATATATATATATATATTATTTTTCAAAATACATGCAAAGACTGTTTTTAATATTTACCCTTACAAAACCTTGTGTCCCATATTTTTCTCCCTCCCTCCCTCCTTTCCTAGACAGCAAGTAGTCTAATATAAGTTAAAAGTGTACAGTTCTTCTAAACATATTTCCACATTTATCATTCTGCACAAGAAAAATGAGATTAAAAAGGGAAAAAAAAAGAAAAAAAGGGGGAAAAGCAACAAAAAAGGTGAAAATACTACATTGTGATCCACATTCAGCCCTCACAGCCCTCTTTCTGGATGCAGATGATACTTTTCATCACAAGTCTATTGGAATTGGCCTGAATCATCTCATTGTTGAAAAGAGCCAAGTCCATCACAGTTGATTATTAAATAATCTTGTTGTTGTTGTGTACAATATTCTCTTGATTCTATTCACTTTACTTAGCATCAGTTCATGTAAGTCTCTCCAGGCATCTCTGAAATCATCTTGCTGATCATTTCTTATAGAATAACAATATTCCATAACATTCATATACCATAATTTACTCAACCATTCCCCAACCGATGGGCATTCACTCAGTTTCCAGTTTCTTGCCACTACAAAAAAAGACTGGGGCAGCTAGGTGGCACAGTGGATAGAGCACTAGCCCTGAAGTTAGGAGGACCTGAGTTCAAATCTGGTCTTAGACACTTAACATTCCCTAGCTGTGTGACCCTGGGTAAGTCACTTAACCCCAATTGCCTCAGCCCCCCCCCCCCAAAAAAAAAAGACTACTACAGACATATTTGCATATATAGGTCCTTTCCCCCTTTTTAATGATCTCTTTGGGATACAGACCCAGTAGAAATATACTGCTTGATGAAAGGGTATGCATAATTTTATAGCCCTTTGGACATGATTCCAAATTGCTGTCTAGAATGATTGAATCAGCTCACAACTCCACCAACAATGTATTAGTGTCCTAGTTTTCCCAGCATTTATTATCTTTTCCTGTCATCTTAGCCAGTCTGAGAAGTGTGAAGTGTGGTACCTTAAAGTTTTCTTAATTTTCACTTCTCTAATCACTAGTGATTTAGAGAATTTTTTTCATATTACTAGAAATGGCTTTAATTTTTTCATCTGAAAATTGTTCATTTCCTCTGACCATTTTTCAATTGGAGAGTGGTTTGCATTTTAATAAATTTGGGTCAGTTCTCTATTTCAGAAATGAGACCTATATCAGAGCCCTTGGATGTAAAATTTTTCCCTCCAGTATTCTGCTTCCTTTCTAATCTTGGTGCATTGATTTTGTTTATACTGAAACTTCTTAAATTAAATATGATCAAAATTATCTATTTTGCACTTCATAATGTTCTCTAGTTTTTCTTTGGCCATAAATTTCTTCCTTCTTTACAGATCTGAGAGGTAAACTATCATTTGTTCTTATAATTTGCTTATATCCTTTTTCATGTTTAAATCACGAACCCATTTCAACTTTATTTTGGTATATGATGTTTTCTCATATTTTTATGGCACCATAATATTATTATATTAGTATGATATAACTTATCAGTTGTTTCTTTTTAATAAAATACTGGGAAAACCTACTATTTCTGTGGCTGAAAATGAGATGAGATTCACAGTATACACAGCATACAATACCACTAAAATAGATTTTTATTGGATTGGCAATCTAAATTGAAAAAATTAATTTTAAAAACTTTTAAGAGATAACCAGATTGTATTTGTCTCAGCTATGGGGAGGAATTCTTATTATTCAGGTAGAAAGAATCCAAATTTCTTGCCTCCCCTTAATACTTCCTCTTTCCTTCTGCTCCTTACTCCATTCTTCCTTGGCTCCAAACTGCTGTGCTCCATGCTTTTGCAGCAAGATTTTCTACAGCCAGTCCTTGGATTTTTCTTCCCATGGTATTAGAAATGGGAAACCAATCAGATGAGTGTGAGTGAGATTCCTTTTCCTTTGCATAAAACCAATGGTCTTGACCTTCATTAAGCATTCAGAGTGTATCTGGAAGTGATGTGGCTGTCCTAGTAATGAAAAGTTGTTAGTTGCTGCCCTAGATTAATCTTTTCCTTATTTTCCCTGTGCTCAAATACCTAAGTAGGACTTGAGGCTTAAATTTTCTCTCGTTAGTTAAAAGTGGCTTTTGCTGTGAATGCTGTCAGTGTAAGACTACTATATTATTAACAGAGGAGGACCTGTTATCTACTGAGGTTGACCATTGACTTTTGGATTGCTGTGTTAGAAAACGTTTCTTTAAATAGAGGCAACTTTTACCTTTCTGTAATTTATGTCCATTGCTTCTCATTTTGCTTGTGAGGTTGAGCAGAACAAGTACAGTCCTCCTTTTACATGGAAAACCTTTAGTCACTTACTTGTAGCAAGTGATTTTCCCTTCCTTAAATCTTCTCTTTCTGAGGCTAAACATTTTCATTTCTTTCAGGTGATCCTCATATACTCTTTACTACAGTAGTCATCTTTACATTTGTCAAAACTAATAGTTATATGATATATTAGGTTTGCAAAAAATTTTGCATAAATTATGTTATTTGATTTTTACAATCCTCTTAGGCAAATTGTATATGTATTATTATGAACCTCCAAGAAGTTCAAATTTAAAGACTTTCAGCTATTAAATGTTGGAAGTGAAATTTAAACCCAGGCTTTTACTGACCCTCAGTCCATTGTTTTTTCCCCAAAGATCTTATTGTGTTACTTTTTTTTGTCTGCTTGATCATACCATTGATTCTTACTGAATTTGTAGTCCACTAAAATCTCCAGCTAAAACAAAACAAAATTAAACAAATTAGCAAACTTCCATTGAAGCATGCCTCTCCCATTTTGTATTTGTTAAGTCAATTTTTAATTTATTGTTCTAACAGTCTAAGAATAATTTATCTTTTTAAATCTTATGACTTGTATTTTTTGATATTTTTAAACAATACAGATATACTTTTTGCACTTGCAAAGATCTTAAAAGATTGTTGAAGTAGAACATTGATTTCTTTAGTAAAGTGAAAAACTGTTTTTGAAATACAAATAACTACTTGCTAGTTGATTATTTTTATGTTTTGATTTTATTTTTCTTAAAGAAGAGAAATATTTGAACAGTTTTTTTTGAATAGGTGACTGGATGCCATAAAGTGCTGGAAGAAATGGGTATAAGAGACTGTTTTAGAGACTTCATCTGATGACCATGGTAGTTATTTAACCTCTCTGAACCTTGGTTGACTTCTCTGCAAAATAGAGATGCTAATAATAGCTATACTAGCAACTCATAGGGTTTTTATGTGTTTATTTGGGAAGGAAAAATTTAATACTATATTGCATGTCAAACAAGATAGCAACCTAGAAATAACCCCGACAATTGGGAGTTAAGAAATTGATTTAGTAAGAGAATCCTACATTTTCAGAAAATGTCTTGAGTGGAAAATGTAGAAAAGTGTGTGTGTGTGTGTGTGTGTGTGTGTGTGTGTGTGTGTGTGTCCTATGTAAATATTGGAACCCTATGACAGATATGGAAGAATAGGTAAGTATGAATTCTTTTCTTTACTTTGTTTTGTTTGTATTATTTGAATTAATGTCTGGGGGAAAACACTTAAATCTTTTGGAGGTCAAAGAGATTTTGGTGGCTTGTTACTGGATACAGTTCAGATTTACAATTTTGAACTGGCCCAAGTCCTCATGAATCAGCTATAATAAGCATTTATTAAGCTCCTACTATGGACCAGGGAGTGGAAATAATCAGCAAATAATTAACTGGGATGAACAAGAACCTAAAATATGTTTAGTATCTCAACAGTGTATTTCTACTTGTACATTGAACACAACAAGTATGAAGAAATTAATTCCTTCAAAATTGCCAAAATGTAATATAATTGCAAATAACATTTTAATTTTAAATGGTAAGGGACTTTCTTCTGATCTTAAAATTTACTGTACTTTTATTCTTGTTTGTGCTACAATGTTATTTTCAGTTCTAGGAAATGTTCAACAGCTGTTTGTGTTTTTCATACTGTTTCTTTTATTACATATGAACTACTATATAAAATGTGTCTTGGAGTCCAAATGGGAACCAAAAAAGTAGATCATTTTCACCTTTCACAGTTTCATGGTACTTTAGATGTTCTTTTAAATTAGGCTTGTTAGATTTCTTCCATTTTTAAACTATTATCATATGAAATATATATGATTTCCTATTTTATTTTAATTTCTTTTTAATGTGTGATAAATAGTTGATGATGTCTCTTGTCAAGGGTCATTTCAAGGTCATATTTTTCAATTTGGGGATCTAGAGAGTTCCTAGGAAATCATGGAATTAGGAGCTGGGAATGGCTTGAGGTGTAAGCAAATTTCTTTATTACTTTAAAAATATATATATTTTAGTGTACTTTACCTTTAAGGGTAGAGTAAGAGAAATTGCCTTTGATAGTCCTTTTGTGACAGTTTTGGAGCAGGTTTCCAACCTATTTTTTTAAAACCAAAAATCAGTTGTCCTAGACTTTCATAGATAGGCCCAAATTTTCATCATCTTATCCTGTCTTACCAATGTTGGCTTTAAGAAGTAATGCCTGTGACTGTCCTTTAATTTTTTTTTCTTATCTAATTATTATTTTCTTCTCTTAAAACTGCAGGTATTTATGTTGACACCCCAAATGGTGCAGAGAAAATTGCTGCCAGTTTATTTCTGCCTAAAATGAATATGGTCCTAGACCTATTGCAACTTAGCTGGCAATTTTTTTTTTAAATACTTGCTTTGGTGGCATCATTTCTACATGAGAAAGTTAAAATTTGTTTATCATTTAAAAAAATACATATCATCATACTTGCTTTTATTAATAAGTATATTTGTGTGTTCTTTAAAGAAAAAGAATTACAAAATTAAAATACATTGCAGATTGGCTGCATTGCTAAACACTGAAAATGTTATCTATTGGAAGCGATTGGTTAACATGTAATCTGTGTGATAAAATATAGGATTTATTCTCAACTCATCTTGATAGAAATTTAATATTATTCCCTCCTCCCTGCCCCATAACCAAAGTCTTGAGTGAACAGATGGGCCTTGCACCCTGCCTTGAAGGTCACCAAACTTTGGCAGGCTGACAAAGGGATCAGATTCCAGAGCTGAGGACCCTCCCAATGAGAATGCTGTGCCTTTACCCTTCCCTTCATTCCCTTAGTAGTTATTGTCAGCAGGAGTGTCCATTTTTTATTTTGGTGGGTTTTTTTTTTGGGGGGGGAGCAAATTGTACAGTGTGAAAAAAGTATATCATTTGAATGAAAAAAAATTTTTTTCCTTTTACTTCAAAGTATCTACTTTAGGTGATGATTTTTATTAACTTTTTTAATCTTTAGTTTTTTCATTTTTGATGGCAGAGAGAGCCTATTAATCAGATCATCTTTTCAGGTTTCCTTTTAAAAAAAATTCTTGAATTTTTTTTCCTTATCTATTTCTAGTTCTCTTATCTTTTTCTATAGGATTTATGGGAAGAAATTAAGGATATTAAATGTATATCCTTGATTTCTTCACAATATATAATTTGCACATATATTTTTGCTGATTTTCAAAGATAAAAGAATTAGATTATAAAGTTAGTGGCATATTTGAATAAACCTATAGTATTCTTTGTTCCCCTTCACTAGTTATCTAGTATATTAGGTGGTTCATTTATAATGTTCTACATGAGTACTTAAAAGGGAAATTGATTTTTTAAAATGTAATATTTTTATATTCGATTTGTCATATATTTTAACACAATTAACATGTATTGTACTACCTGCCATCTAGGGGAGAGGGTAGGGAGGAGAGAAAAATTTGAAACATAAGGATTTGTAAGGGTCAGTGTTGAAAAATTATCCATGCAGCTAGGTGGCGCAGTGGATAGAGCAACAGCCCTGAAGTCAGGAGAACCTGAGTTCAAATCTGGTTTCAGTCATTTAACCCCAATTGCCTCAGGGGGAAAAAAAGAAAAATTACCCATGCATATGTTTTGCAAATAAAAAGCTTTAATTAAAAAAATGTAATGTTTTGTTACCTTTTGGTGTCTGTTAGTTACTGCATGTTGCAGTTGTATGGCCTAATAGAATAGGCACCTGGATATTTCTTAAATTGATAATATTGTACTTCTTTTGGATAGATTATCTCAAACTTGAAAGTGTTTAATTCTCCTGCCTGCTTTTATGATTTTTTTTTTCCTGAAGAACAGTAGGGTTTACTAACAAAAGCTGATTCATGACTGATTTCACTTGGTCATAGGGTTGGGAAGATGTAATATCTGGACTTTTGTGCCCTTTGTATATTTATGATATGGAAGAACATGATTTTTAGAAACTTAGGCATATGCCATTCTTTTACCTTTATTAATAAGAGGAATTGAAAGAAAACAAATGAGGATCAAATAAGATTTAAAATCTGGAGAAGATACAATCCAAAACATTAAAAGTGATCAAAAGTTTTGGATATAGATCTTTTGAAATAAGGCTAAGTAAACCTGGATTTATTAGACTAAAGAAAGACAAAGAGTTTACAATGGACATAAAGAATGTAAAGTAGGGAGTATTAATGATTACCTAGGGTAAATTTAAGATCTTTAATAACTGTATATTTGCACGTGAAAGATCCTAACTATTGTGCTAAAGGAATCATAAATATTTAATGGAATTAAGGTATTTCCAAAGTACTTAAAAGATTTGGGAAGTTTATGTATTTGGGATTTTGTTATTTTAACACACACACACACACACACACACACACACACACACACACTCACTCTTCCCTACATATAAATAAAATTACATAATGTGTATATATACACATATATAATATAATAATATATAAAGATACAAATATTTGTTAAATATAAACTGTATCATATTGTTACTCATACACACATATGCATATTAAAATCTTGTATACTCAGTAATCATTGAGTCTGTTATCTGGAACATAGTTGAAACTTGATAAATGCTTGTTCTTTTATAGTAAGAATTGTAATTCTTTTTCACCTTAACTTAAAAGTCATCTTTAGTCTAAATATTTTTCAGTTTTGTTGCATTAGTTCCTGTCTCCTCGGCATTATGCTAGTAACTTTTTTTTTGCACATAATATTTGTTGATTTCAGTGCTTAGAAAAGCGCTGAAATTAGATTTTGGCACATAGTAGGTGCTTGAAAATGTTTATTGATTGATTGCATCTTTTATTGAGAAAATAAGTACTCATCCTTCCTCCAGAGCTTTTAGATAACTTAAATGTATCAATAAATATCTATACTCTAAAAACTAATAAATTACTAAGTACTAGCCTTTTAAAAAATAAGAACAGATACCTTGTTTACAGAACAAAATTAGGAATCAGGACTTTATAAAGTTCAGATTCTTGTGCAACTTTAAGCTCGTCTAGTTTCTCACCATATTTTTAATCTTCCTTTACTTAATCCATGTGCAAATTGAATGTAAACAATATAACAAGATGCCTTAAGGATTATTTTTTATAAAAAGCATTCTCCCTGCCCCCCCTCCCGGTTTGATTGTTGGAGGAAAAAATAAAGACATCCCATAACCTTTACAATTATGACTATCCCTTCCCCCCATCAGTGTTTGAGTTCTGGTGTTTTTGTTTGTTTTGGGTCTGGAAATAATGTACTTACTTACTCACCCAAACTGTTTAATAATGTGCCCTTTGAGAATAATTTATTAAATCAAATTCACTTTTTTAAATTGCATATTTTTCCCACAATGTTTTCTGGAAAATTGATACCTACTTATTAAATCATTAAGCATTTATTAAGCACTTATTCTTTGCCAAGCACTCTGCTAAGCAAAGGCAAAAACTGGTCTGTCCCTCAAGGAGCTCAAACAATGTGTGAGGAACATAACATACAGGAATCTATGTTTGTGTAAGATGCTTGGAGGATAAATTAGAGATGATCTCAGAGGGAAGGTACTAACAATGAGAGATGGGGTCTACTGTAGAAGGCATCATTTGAGCTGAATTTTGAAGGAAGACAAGAGGGAGAGCATTACAAAATGGGAGACAGCCAGTGAAGAAGCATAGAATAGATGGTCTGTAATGTGTAAGAAATTTGTTCCAGGAACCACAAGGAAGCTGGAACCCCAAATGGTAAAATGTGTGGAAGAGAGTAAAGACTGAAAATATGGGAAGGGCCAGATTGTGAAAGACTTTACAACCCAAAGCAAGGAACATTCTTTTTTTTTTTTTTTAAATTATTTTTTTATTTATTAAAGCTTTTTATTTGCATAACATATGTATGGGTAGTTCCTCAGCATTGATCTTTACAAAACTTTCCATTACATATTTTACCCCCAGTCCTCTCCCCGCCCCTAGATGGCAGGAAGTCCACTACATGTTAATAATGATAAAATACTTGACAAGTTGTTGTGCAAGAAAAATCCTATCTACAAGAAAAAAAAATCAGAGAAAGGAAACACAATGCAAGCAATCTCTATTGATATAGAGAGCATGAAAATGTTATGTTGTGGTCCACATTTCATATTCCTCTCTCTGGGTATATATGGCTTTCTTCACTGAACAATTGGAACTGGTTTGAGACATTTCTTTGTTGCAGAGAACCATGTGCAAGGAACATTATTTGATCTTGAAGGTAACAAATAGCCATTGGAGTATACTGAGTGGATGGATGACATGTCAGATCTGTTATTTAGGAACATCACTGGCAGCTGAGTGGAGTAGAGAAGAAATAAGAAGGGATTAGAGGCAGAGACCAATTAGAAAACTATTGTGGTATCCAGATGTAGGGTAATTAGGGCTGCTGTCAAGTGACCACAGTGTCAGACGATAGGAAAAAAAAAAGCATATGAGAGTTGTAACTCGCATGAGAAAAATTATATTCAGTAATCAGTCATTTCTCACAAAATTCATAAATTAGTACTGCTACCTGTAACTTAGAGGATACTTATTAAAATTATCTAATTTAACCCAGAACTTTAAGTAATTTTATATTTGTTTTAAAAAACCCCATTGCCTAAATATTATTCATGTTCATCTTTATTTAAATATTTGTTTTCTATATAACTTGTTTATTGATTTTAATGTGATAATAGAGGCATATATAATAATTTTACATGAATAAATCATAGTTCATCATTTCTTCACATGAATTGTAAAGTTACAGATAATCAAAATAGATTTACAGAATAGCATTTCGATGTTTTCATCTATATATTTTTGAATTAAAAACCAAACACAACATTTAAAAACAGTTTGACATTAGCTTTCTTTGCCAGTATGTAGGCAAAAATGTAACATTTAATTAGTGATAGAAATTTTTTGTTGGTTTAGTTAAAGCATAAATGTATTTCACTTTCTTAGGACAATATTATAGACAAAAATAAGTTTAAAAAGTTGCATGAAAGAATTGTGTTTACATTGGCAAATTCAATCATTTTTAATATCCTTAGCTATATGCTTAAAAAATCTTGTGGTGAATTATTTTGTCAAGTGGAAAAACCTTGTAAAGGTAGTAAGTTTCTGCAGGTGTGGTTCTTCTAATATCAGGTATTTTTAAATTGGGATATATACCTGTAATGTTTAATTTTAAATTAAAAAAAAATTAAATCAGCATGTAATTTTCACTGAATCTGAATACAGTAAATTCTTAACATGAGCACATTCATCTGTTAATCCTAACTTGCTTTGGAAATCCATTTTTTCTATATTGCCTAATGGCAGTAATAGCTCACTTAAGTATATCACATGACAGTTTACAGATATATGTTAGGTGATAATATTTTTTAAATGTAATTAGTTGTTAACCTTAAAATGCCTTATCAACTGAATTACTTATCATTTTTAGATATCAAGCTAAAGCACTGAAGAGCTATATCTCAGAAACTAAGAATTCACAATTTGTTTTATTTTCAAATCTCCATGCCTTTTTAAAAAGGTTCTTTAAAAAGAAACTTTAATAATAATATTTTTTAACTTAGCAAGCACTTGTCTCACTGTGAAGAAAGAAGAAAAGAAAATTGCTGAATATATTACATACGCATAGTCAAGCAAAACATTCTTCTTTTGTTAACATCTAAAAATTATAAGATGATTTGTTCTGGTTCTGCTCATAATTAATTCATACAGGTCATCTTTGAAACTATCTTTTCCCTTATTTTTTTAGTACAATATTATTTCATTACATTTGTATGTTATTTGTTCAGCCATTTCCCAATTGATAGGAACTTTAGTTTCCAGGTTTTTGCCAGCACAAAAAGACTGGGTATAAATACTTTTGTACACAGAGGATCTTTACCAATTTCTTTGATCTCTTTGGGATGTCGATTTAGCAGTGATGGATCAAAGGGCATACACTATTTGGTAACTTTGTGTATGATTCCAAATTCCTTTTCAGAATGGTTGGAACCATTTATAGCTCTACCAACAGTGTGCCTGTTTTCCATCAACTCCTCCAACATTTACCATTTTCTTTTTTTGGTCATCTTTGCAAATTTGATGGGTTTGAGATAGAACCTCAGAATTGCTGTAATTTGCATATCTTCCCCTTTTTAAAATATTATTTTTATTAAAGCTTTTTATTTACAAAACATATGAGTAATTTTTCTACATTGACCTTTGCATAACTTTCTGTTCTAAATTTTCCCTCCTTTCCCCCACCCCCACCCCTAGATAAAAGGTAAACTAATACATGTTAAATATGTTAAAATATATGATAAATCCAATATATGTATACATATCTATAAAGTTATCTTGCAGCACAAGAAAAATCGGATCTAGAAAAAGAAAAAAATAACCTAAGAAGGAATGCGAGCAAACATTCATAGAAAGCATTAAGATGCTGTGTTGTGGTCCACACTCAGTTCCCACAGCCCTCTCTCTGAATGTATATGACTATCTTCATCGCTGAACAGTAGGAACTGGTTTGAATTACCTCATTGTTGAAGAGAACCATGGCCATCAGAATTGATCATCGTATAGTCTTGTTGGTGTGTATAATGATCTCCTGGTTCTGCTCATTTCACTTAGCATTAGTTCATGTAGGTCTCTCCAGACTTCTCTGAAATAATTTTGTTGGTCATTTCTTATAGAACATTATATATGCTTAGAGAATGTGCGTATAATTTGATTTTATTATGATAATATGAAAAAGAAATTAGAGGTAGAAAAGGGATCACACTGGAAAAAGAGGAAAAAGGAGGTAAAATAAGGGAAATTACATCACACGAAGAGGCAAAGAAAACCTATTTTAATTGAGGGAAAGAAGGGAAGGGGATGAGCATTGGGTGAATCTTATTCTCATCAGATTTAGCTATAAGAGAGAGTAACAGACATATTTGGTATCAGAAAGAAACTTGTCTCGCCTTATAGGGAAATAGGAGGGAAAGGGGGGAAAGAAAAGGAAAGACTAATAGAAGGGAAAACAGAAGAATTAGGGGAAAGTGTAAAAAAGGGGGAGGGCAATTTGCATTTCTCTAGTTATTTGGATCATTTTTTCACGTGTCTATAAATGGCTTTGGTTTCTTTGAGAGGAAGTGCCTTTTACATTCTTATTTCATTTATCAATTGGAGGATGACTTTTACTCTTATAAATGTGAACTAATTCCTTGTATATCTTGGAAATGATAAAATATTTATCAGAGAAACTTGGTGCAAAGATTTTTCTTCAGTTAATTGTGACTCCCTTAATCTAAGCTTTATTGGATTTGATTGTGCAAAGACTTAAATTTTTATGAATGAAAATTATCATTTTTATTTTCTGTAGTCTTCTTCATTCCTTGTTTGGTCATCAGTTTTCCATTGATAAATCTTATTAGCATATTTTCCCTTGTTTTTCTAATTTGTTTAGGCTATTACCTTTTATATTTTGGCTATATATATATTTGAAGCTTGTCTTAGTATAAGGTATGCAATTTTAATTTAAATTTAATTTCTTTCATTCTGCAGTCTAATTTTCTCAACCTTCCACCCTTACTTTCTACCAAAAAAAGTCTACTTTGGGGTTAATCCAACTATAGCATTAAACTCTAAGGCCTTAAGCATTAAATTCTACAGCACTTTGCATCTTTTTTTTGGTTTACCTGCCTGCAAAATATGAAGAACTAACAGAATAATAAAAACTATAATAATAAGCTCAAGTAATTTACTTATTTATTACCACTTTAATCATATTAACAAAGGATTACTTTATAAAATTATTCATATCTGGAGGAAGGTAGTATAGCCAGTTATTAGACTTCACAGAAGTTTCTCCAGTTAGTCAGGAACCATTTTCATTCCTCTCTATGGGACATTGTTGTTGTTCAGTCATTTCCATCATGTTTAACTCTTTGTGACCCCATTTAGGGTTTTCTTGGCAGAGATATTGCAGTAGTTTGCCATTTCCTTCTGTAACTCATTTTATAGATGAAGAAACTGAGAACAGCTGAGACAAACTGAGAACAACTGAGACAAACAAGTTAAGTGACTTGCCTAAGATCACACAGCTAGTTGTGTTTGATATAGAGTTTGAACTCAGGTTTTCCTGACTAACTCAGTGTTCTATTTACCATGCACCCTAGCTGACTAAGGAAAAAGACTGAAATTACCAAAGAGGAAGAGAACTTGTATAAAATTCTAGAGCCAAAACAAGTCAGTATTTTTCTCCCTAAGTCCAACTTGCTTTCAAAAATAATTTATTTTTATTGATGTCTTCATGATTCTTTTAGTTGAACAGGTTCACTATCTTTATCCTTGAGCTCTCATCTCTTTCACTCCATTTATATGGTGAGTTGCCTCTTTGTCATCTGAACCTTTTTCTCCACTCACAGAGCCACTGTCTTAATTGGTCCTCATCACTTCTTGCTGAGATTATTACAATAACCTCTGAATTGGGCTTTCTGTCTTTACTATCTTTCAATTCCAATACATCATCCACATAAATGATAGTTTTTAATTCATATATGACTATGGCTCTCCCTAATTCTATAACGATCAGTGACTTTCTGTTTTTCTAGGATGAAATATAAAATCCTCTGTTTAACTTTTAGTTTTGCCTCCAATCTATTTTAGCATGCTTATTGTACATTATTTCCCCTTTAAACTCTGTAATTTAACCAAATTTACCTTTCTCTGTTCTTTACAGATGGCACTCCATTTCCTTTTTTCTGTGCCTAAGTTCTACCTTACCCAGAATAGTAATCCTTCTTTATTTTTTCTTCTTAGAATCCCTCTCTTCTTTCAAGGTGGAACTAGCATCACTTTCTAAATGAACTTTTCCTGCTAGTAACCCCTCTCTTAAGCTGCCTTGATTTTTTAATATCTGTTCATATTTATTCTCTTCATTTTTTACTATATATTTACTTCTTTTCTCTTGTTAAAATTCAAGCTCCTTCAGAGTAGAGATAGCATCATTCTTACCTAGCATCTTTCCTTGGTGTTTGATACACAATGGGTAATTAATAAATGTTTGTTGATCGATTGAAACAGTATCAAACTTGCACCAAATGAATTATAGGAAGAAATTGGCATTCTATCTCAGCCCAGACCACAGGAACTTTCACTTCTGGGATACCATAGAGAGTAGGGGGTCTGAGTTTGTGAAGATGGAACAAATCTTTGCTGAAAAGAAACACAGCTGGACTGATGAGACAGGCTGAGAAAGAACCAGCACATACCCAGTGAGTGCTGAAGCAGTGGGGCAGGGAAGCTGCTGGCTGTGGGCACTTACAGGAGTGTGGAGTTCTTGGATTTTTGGGGAGAGGGAAAAATGGAATCATCTTCTCTTCTCTTCACTTCTCCCTCCCCCACTAGAGGTGGTGGTTATAGTAATAAGTTCTCTTTCTCCTCCCTTCCTCCTACTCCCTTTCTTCTCCTTTCCTTCTCTCTCCCCATCTTCTTTCCCTCCTCCTCCTCTTCTCTTCTCCAGATATTGAAGTAAAAAAAAAAGCCCTCCTACCCCAGTAAGTAATGTTAAATGGTTACCTTCCCCGAAAGAATTTATAGAACTCAAAAAAAAAAAATAACCTTAAAATAAAATGAGAGTGAATGAGGAAAAACCTTGAAAAACAAGATTATGAAAATTCAACCAACTAGAAGACTCAGAACCTTTTTTTTAAAATAGTGTTTTATTTTTCCAAATATAAGCAAAGATAGTTTTCAGCATTTACCTTTGCAAAACCTTGTGTTCCAAATTTCTATTCTCCTCCCTCCCCCCAAGATAGGAAGTAATCTTATATAGGTTAACCATATGCAGTTCTTCTAAACATATTTTTATATTCATCATGCTGCTTCAAGAAAAACAGATCAAAAGAAGAAAAAAAAACATGAGAAAGGAAAAAACAATCAAAAAAGGGTAAAAATACTGTGCTTTGATCCATATTTAATTGCCATAGTTCTCTTTCCTATGCAGATGGCACTTTCCCTCCTAAGTCTATTGGAATTGTCTTGAATCACCTCATTGTTGAAAAGATCCAAATCCATCATAGCTATCATCACATAATCTTGTTGCTGAGTACAATGTTCTCTTGGTTCTGCTCATTTCACTCACCATCAGTTCCTGTAAGTCTTTCCAGCCTTTTTCCAAAATCATCCTGCTGATCATTTCTTAGAGAACAGTCAAGATTTCATTACATTCATATACCATAATTTATTCAGCCATTCCCCAACTGATAGACATGCACTCAATTTCCAGTTCCTTGCTGCTCCAAAAAAAGACTGCTTCAAACATTTTTGCGCATGTAAGTCTTTCCCCCTCTTTTATGAATTTTTTGGTTTCCAGACCCAGTAGAGACACTACTGGATCAAAGGCTATATTCAGTGTTTTATAGCCCTTTGGGGGTGATTCCAAATTGCTCTCCAGAATGGTGGGATCACTTTATAACTCCCCTATCAATGCATTAATACCCCCTCCAACATTGATCATTATCTTTTCCTATCATCTTAGCCCATCTGAGTTGTCTTAATTTGCATTTATTTTATCATAAGTGATTTAAAACATTTTTATATGACTAGAAATGACTTTAATTTCTTCATCTGAAAATTGGCTCTTCATAGTCTTTGGCCATTTTTCAACTGGAGAAGGACCTCTGTACTTATAAATTTGAGTTACTTCTCTATATAATTGAGAAATGAGGCTTTTATCAAAAACACTGGCTATAAAATTTTTTCTTCCCAAAGCTTTCTGCTTTCCTTATGATCTTTGCTCATCCAGGATCTTAAAGAAGAAAATGAGTCCTTGAAAATTAGAATTGGGCAAGTGAAAGCCAGTGCAGTTATAAGAGACCAAGAAATAATAAAGCAAAATATAAAGAATGAAAAAAGAGAAGAGAATGTGAAACATAAGAAAAAGAACCGATTTGGAGAATAGGTCAAAAAGAGAAAACAATAATTGGACTATCTGAAATCTATGACCAAAAAAGGAACTTTGACAAAATAATAGAAGATATAATTTTTAAAAATTGGACTTAAGTGATAGAGCAAGAAAAGAAAGTAGAAGTAGAAAAAAAAATCCCTGATCACCTCTCAGAGAGATCCTACAAGGAAAACATATAGGAATATCATTGCTAAATTTTGAAACCCCCTCCAGATCAAAGAGAATATTTTACAAGTAACAACCACAGAAACAAAAAACAATTCAAATATGTTGGAGCTACCATCAGAGTTGCACAGGACTACAGTGAAAGACCACAGAACCTGAAATATTATATATATATCCACAATTATAAGAACTAGAATTGTGGCTGAAAACATTATATCCAGCAAAATTAAGTGTAATATTGAATGGGGGGGAAAGGACATTAAATAAACTCAGATGTTTCAGGATTTTTATCTCAAGCAAACCTAAACTCACTAGAAAATTGAACATATAGGAGCCAACATCAAGGGCTAGTTTTAAGGAACTCAGTAAGAATAAACTTTATGTTTTATACGTGGAAATGTAAACCATGTGTTTAAGATTGACATTACTAATTGGGTATTCCAAAAGAAAGATTGGGGTAGAGCTGAGTATGATGTGCCTCTAAAAAGCAAATATTGTAGGAAAAAGTAAAAACAATAATTATGCTATACCAATGAGATGCAGAATCCAGAACCAAAACTGAGGAATCAGATAAAGGAGAAAGGATGGTAGTTCTGAAAACCTGCTCACTTGGGGAGTGGGTTAAAGAGGGAAACCATGTATACATATACACAGACACATTTATATCCATACGCACACATACACATTCACACACTATCCACATTAACAGGACTAGAATAAGAATAGAATAAGGTATATTAATAGGAAAGGTATAAAGACAGAGGGAAAAAGGTTTAGCATAAGGTGGGGTATAGAAGGATGTTTAGATTGGGAATGGATAAAGTGTATAGATTAATGGGAATGGGATACTGAGGGAGGGAAAAGGTAGGGACAAGATAAAAGAGGTATTCATGAGGGCAGCAGCTGGGAGATTAATAACAAGGCAAGTTACCTAGTAGAAGTAAAATAAAAGCGTTAGCAGGAATAGGAAATAAAAGATATTCAGAAAAGCATTAAGAATGATCAGGAGTAGAATTTATTAGAAAAAAAAAGATAGTAATCACTGGTTTCAGACAAAGTCAGGCTTTAAAAAGATTCAATCAAGACAAATCTATATTATGTCATCCACATTAATATTGTTTTAGATGTATGTGTTTGTATGTATATATGAGTATTGATACCTGTGTATATGTATGTGTATGTGTGTACACACATGGGGGATATGTATACAGAAATATATCTTATGTTTACCGGTAGACTGCTTGAGGGAGGTGGAAGGGAAGGGGAAAAAAAGAACAAAGTAAAAAGTATACAGCAAAGAACAAAAGAGAACCAACAAGGAAGCAAAGAAAAGATGGACAATTATGAATATGTCTTTGTTATTATATATGCTTTCTTGAAATGGAAATTTATTATTACATATTTTGAATCCTCCCTGATGTTCTGCTGGGCATATGACAAAAGTTTTCTTCTTTTTTCTGTCTTTTTAAATTTTGTTTTTACTTATTTTGCATTTAAGTTTTAAATGTTTAAATGTATACATTAGGTTATAATAAGTTATATGTATAAATAAATACCTTAAAAAAGAATATTGAAATAGAATATAAATTGGTTGTATTTGGGCCATGTGTGAGACAATTTGGAGCTCACCGTAAAAAGGAGGAAACTAAAGAAGAATGAATGGTATATGGGTATATATGTATGTCTGTTGGTATATATGCAAGTTGGTATATGATTATGGTGGGGGAAGAGAAAAAGGAGGAGGGAGAGAGAGACAGAAAGAAAGAGGAATGGAGGTAGGGAGAGTGAAGTACAGAGGAGATCAGCTCATTTAAGCTTGATAATGTCAGTGGGATAAACAGAGCCACAAGCAAATGAAGAGTGGGATATGCTTTCAGTTGCATTGAGTTAGGTAGAGGTTTGCTTGTTTGACATTGTTTGCATTTCTTACTTTTTTGGATATTGTTTTTACTCATATTTGTCTTATGACTTCATCAAGAATAGTCTTGGGCTACTGAGGGAATGCTGATTGAGTTAAAGGCTGTAGACACTTAAAAAACACCACCAGTACCAGTGTTGACATAGTCTAGAGTACATAGTGTAAAAACATCTTTAGGGATTGTTATATTCTTTGAGCTGTACTATATAACTATTTTTAGCAGCCCATTATGTATCCTTCCATTTGTAATGTTTATTTTATTTATAAAATTATGTAGTATTATTTTTGTAAATTACTGCATATATTAGTAAAGATAAATTTGCATGACACTTAATCTAACCACCATTAGACTACCTCCAAAGACTATTAGTTCCTGGAAAGTAAATGTTTATAATTTATAGGCAATTATAGAAGTAAAGCATTCTTTCCCACAAATGAGCTATATAAAAATTCAGTTCAGAAGGCAGTATGGGAGAGTAAATTTGGATTTAGAATGTGACCTACTTTAATCCTTACTCATTTGACCATAGAAAAAATTTTAATTTTGTACACCTCAGTTTTCTCAGCTGTAAAAGCAGGGAATGTCTGTAATCCTTTCTAGCTTTAGTTGGATTAATTTAAATAACAACCCTTCATTATTATTTTAGATTTGCTAATATTAAGCATATTTTAAGAACATACTGATTATTTGTGTTATTTTTAGTTGCATCTGACCCTTCATCACCTCATTTGAGGTTTTCTTGACAAACATACTAGAGTGGTTTGGCATTTTCTTCTTTGGTCCATTTTATAGATGAAGAACTGAGGTAAACAGAATTAAGTAAATTGCCCAGGTCACAGAAGCTAACTAATAAATATCTGAGGCTGAATTTTAACTCATGAAGATGAGTCTTCCTGACTCTAGGCTTGGTTGTTATCTATCCACTGTACTACTATTACCATAATTGAATTATACTTCATAATTAATTATTTTTAATTGTTTTACATTCTTCTTGTAATCTAAAAGACACATAGCTTAAAATAGTCAACTTTTTAAATATCCCTACAAGTTAGTATATTGTTCCTTGATAATTTAAGAAGAGAAATGTCCCCTTCCCCCCAAAAAAAAACCCACGCACACACAGTATCTTAGAACTCCAAGGGATCTCAGTGCTGATCTACTTCAGTCTTTAATTGAAACAAAAATTTTCTGTACCTCAACAATGAAATTTTGACATGAAGACTTCTAGGGATAGGGAGCTTAATTCAATTTAGTTAGTTCAACAAATGTCCAGTACCCTTTGAATTGGCTCACTTTACTTGCAGATAGTTCTAATAATTGTGAGGTCCTTTCTTGTATTGATCTCAAATTTCTCTCCTTTGGTCCTAGTTCCTTATTTATAGAGAGGGAATAGTGAGATCCAGCCTGTAACTGCACTTGTGTCTTGGATGATCACTTCAGAGAATGTGGACTGCTTGATTCCTGGGATTTTTTCATTTTTCATTTTATCACCAGCCCTGAGCTCAGTGCTGGCAAATATACAGTAGTCATTTAATGAATGTATATTGATTAATTAATTGATTGAGTGTTAATTTACCAAAAATGGAGAATTTCCAGTGAAGAAGAGATCAGCAAAGGGAACTTGAGAGCCATAGAGACAAAGTAGTCCATTGAGAAGGGTGGAAGCCCAGTGCTATAGAATATTTTTTCCACCCTTTTGTATTTCATCCTTTTGTATTGACGAGAATAAATTTTTTTGATTTTCTCTTTTAAAAGTATTGTCATGTTGTATAAAAAGAAATATTATTTTTCTTTATTGTGAAACTAACCCGTATGTTTTCTTCTGTCCCAGTCATTGTTAAAGAATGCCAGAAGAATTAAAAGCTTAAAAAAATTCCCCTAACTCAAAACATCTTCCTTCCTTCCTTCCTTCCTTCCTTCCTTCCTTCCTTCCTTCCTT
>JAJPUD010005506.1:47839-67413 GCA_023553655.1 Myrmecobius fasciatus | reverse complement strand
TGTGGGAGGGCTGGGACACTAATACATTGTTGGTGGAACTGTGAACGGATCCAACCATTCTGGAGAGCAATTTGGAGCTATGCTCAAAAAGTTGTCAAACTGTGCATACCCTTTGACCCAGCAGTGTTTCTACTGGGCCTATATCCCAAAGAGATCTTAGAGGAGGGAAAGGGACCCACATGTGCAAGAATGTTTGTGGCAGCCCTTTTTGTAGTGGCTAGAAACTGGAAACTGAAGGGATGCCCATCAATTGGAGAGTGGCTGAATAAATTATGGTATATGAATGTTATGGAATATTATTGTTCTGTAAGAAACGACCAGCAGGACGATTTCAGAGAGGCCTGGAGAGACTTGCATGAACTGATGCTGAGTGAAACGAGCAGAACCAGGAGATCATCATGCACAGCAACAACAGTATTACATGATGATCAATTCTGATGGACATGGATCTCTGCAATAAAGAATTGTCTCAAACCAGTTCCAGTTGTTCACTGAAGAAAACCATATACACCCAGAAAGAGGGACATGAAATATGGACCACAACGTAACATTTTCATGATCTCTATTGACATTTGCTTGCATTGTGTTGCCTTTCTCTGATTCTTTTTTTTTCTTGTAGATAGGATTTTTCTTGCATAACTTCTCAAGCATTTCAACATTATTAACATGTAGTGGACTTCCTGCCATCTAGGGGAGGGGAGGGGACTGGGGGTAAAATTTGTATTGGAAAGCTTTGTAAAGATCAAGGTTGGGGAACTACCCATACATATGTTATACAAATAAAAAGCTTAAAAAAATAAAAAATAAAAAAAAAAGGGGCTGCCACAAACATTCTTGCACATGTGGGGCCTTTTCCTTCCTTTATGATTTCTTTGGGATATAAGCCCAATAGAAATGCTGCTGGGTCAAAGGGTATGCACAGTTTGATAACTCTTTCGAGCATAGTTCCAGATTGCTCTCCAGAATGGTTGGATCTGTTCACAGTTCCACCAACAATGTATCAGTGTCCCAGTTTTCCCAATCCCCTCCAACATTCATCATTGTCTTTTCCTGTCATGTTAGCCAATCGGACAGGTGTGTAATGGTATCTCAGAATTAAGACATCAGAATTTCAAGTCAATACATTGATCAATCTGGTCTTCAGAGGACTGATGATGCAACATATCTCTGTTCTCTAGTAGAAAAGTGTTAAATTACAAGTAGGAAACAAAGGACATGCCATTAGAGAGGATCAATGTGTTGACTTACTGTTGGCTTAGTCAAAAGAGCGGACTATTTGGAAATAGTAGGAGGAATGTGGAAATGACAGTGGTTTAAAGATAAAATATTTTTAAAAAATTATTTTTAAAAATGGGATTTGGGAGTCTTCATATAGAGCTAAAGACATGGAAGAGAAAGAGACTTTCATTTGAGAGAATTTAAGGAATAAAAGAGTCAAGAACTGACCTTCAGGAAATAGAGTTAAGGAGTTAAGAATGAGAAGTCATTAAAGTAGATAGAAACATTTACTTACTTGTAAAAAGAGAATCAGGAAAGACTGCTGTTTCTGAAGCCAAGGGATAATGACTTGAGAAAAGCTGCAGGATTTAGCATTGAAAACTTAGGAGAAGGTTTTTTTTTAAATTAATTTTATTTTTTTTATTCTTAAAACATAATCACAAAAAAATCTATAAATATTTTTTAATTACAAAATAGGACACAGAACAAGCTATCCTGTTGTATCTTCTCCATTCAGAAAATGTTTCAAGTTTTCTTTTATTTCTCCACTTCCCCCCTTCAGGGGCAGTGGTGATGGGTGTGGATGGCTATTATTATCCCATCTCCTTATTAATCTCTCTTATCCAATTAAAAAGAAATGGGGAAAAAGTTTTGTAGGAAATCAGTATAGCAGTGCAAAACAAATTCATATAATGGACATATACAGATACACGCGCATAAATTTAGTTTGTCACTTTTCTAATATGAGGTGGCTAACATCATATGTGAATTATTCATTTTCTTCAACTCAGTTTTCTTAGCATCGTTGAAACTAGAATTCTCTAGAATAGTTTCTCTTGTTATTTATTATGGTACAATAATATTATCTTTCATTAATATACCATAGTTTATTCAGCATCCCCAAATCAATATACACCTACTAGTTTCCATTCTTTGCTTTTTTCTTTTACTTCCCCCCTTCAAGATCAAGAGTTTTGTTTTCCTTGAGAATATTTCTTTCCTGATATTATCTTCCCTCTTGATCCCTTTCTCCCTATTGTCATACACACACACACACACACACACACAGATTTTTTTCTGATTCCGATAAGACTGAAGTTAATTTGTTTTCTTTTTTTCCTATTCCATTTCTTATCCTTCCAATCCCCCTTCATGATTGAACAATCTTCTTTTCACATAGGCCAATTATTAAAAATTATAAATTCTACCCATTCTTCTGTCTTTTTACACTGATCTATCCTCTTTATCCTTTCTTTTCTTTCACTTGTTGAAAGCCTCAGAATAGAATCTTTACATACTCTGTATTTATTTACCTTCTCCAGTATTCTTCAAAGACCTTGAGGTACGGTGCAGCTAGGTGGTGCAGTGGATAGAGCACCAGCCCTGAAGTCAGGAGGACCTGAGTTCAAATCTGGTCTCAGATACTTAACGTTCTCTAGCTGTGTGACCCTGGGCAAGTCACTTTACCCCAATTGCCTTGGGGCGGGGGGGAGACCTTGCAGTATTGAAGGGGCAGCGTTTTTCTTTTTTTTTAATTAGTGTTAGTGCTTCATCATCATGCAGTGCCTTTCATTTGCTCAGATGTATTTAATTTCCTAGATTTCTTCAGACTTTTGTGCTAGCATTTCATAATTCCTACCCATCTCAGAAATGCTTGGAGAGATCTGTTTTTGTCCTCTTTCTCCCAAAGTACTCTAAGTTAGCTGTACAGGGTCAGAGCCATTTGGCTTGTGACTTTTGAAATATTGTATTCCAACATCACATTTATAGTAAAGCTGTTGGATTTTTGGTGATCTTTATTTTGGTTTCTTGATACTTGAATTCTCACTCATTCCCTCTCTCTCTCTCTCTCTCTCTCTCTTCCTCTCTCTCTCTCTCCCTCTCTCTCTCTCTCTCTCTCTCTCTCTCTCTCTCTTTCTCATATTAAAGCTTTTTATTTTCAAAACATATACATGGATAATTTTTCTTTATATATGGACCTTTGCCAAACCCTGTTCTTCCTCACCACCTCTCTTAGATGGCAAGTAATCCAATATATGTTAAACATGTTAAAAAATATGTGTTAAATCCAATATATGTGTATGTTTTTATGTAATTACCATGCTGCACAAGAAAAATCAGATCAAAAAGGAAAAAAATGAGGAAACAAAATGCAAGCAAATAACAAAAAGAATGAAAATACTATGTTGTGATCCACACTTAGTTGTCACAGTCCTCTCTCTTGAGTGTAGATGGCTCTTTTCACCACAAGACCATTGGAACTGCCCTCAGTCATCTCATTGTTGAAAAGAGCACATCCATCAGAATTGATCATCGTAAATTCTTGATTTTGACATGTACAATATTCTCCTCGTTCTGCTCATTTCACTTAAGATGTAAGTCTCTCCAGACCTCTCTGAATTGAACTCTTTCTTTCTTTTTTTTTTTTTTTTTTTTTTTTGCTGAGGCAGTTGGGGTTAAGTGACTTGCTTGCCCAGGGTCATACAGCTAGGAAGTGTTAAGTGTCTGAGTTCAGATTTGAACTCAGGTCCTCCTGACTTCAGGGCTGCTGCTCTATCCGCTGCACCACCAAGCTGCCCCTGAACTCTTTCTTTTTTTTAATTTTTTTTTAAATTAAAGCTTTTTATTTATATAACATATGTATGGGTAGTTTCTCAGCATTGATCTTTACAAAGATTTTTGTTACAAGTTTTACCCCCAGTCCCCTCCCCTCCCCTAGATGGCAGGAAGTCTACTACATGTTATTAATGTTGAAATACTTGACAAGTTGTGCAAAAAAAATCCTATCTACAAGAAAAAAAGAAAATCAGAGAAAGGCAACACAATGCAAGCAAACATCAATAGAGAGCATGAAAGTGTTATGTTGTGGTCCACATTTCATATCCCTCTCTCTGGGTGTATATGGCTTTCTTCAATGAACAATTGGAAGTGGTTTGAAACATTTCATTGTTGAAGAGAGCCATGTCCATCAGAATTGATCGTCATATAGTCTTGTTGTTGCCGTGTATAATGATCTCCTGGTTCTGCTCATTTCACTCAGCATCAATTCATGCAAGTCTCTCCAGGCCTCTCTGAAATCGTCCTGCTGGTCGCTGAACTTTCTTAATGGCTCTTTCTGCTGTTTTGGTTTTTTTTTTTCCCCCCATTGACTTGAAAACTCTGGATTTGGCTATAAGATTCCTTTGACTTTTCTTTTTGGAATTTCTTTTAGGAGCTAATCAATGAGTTCATTAAGTTTTCACTTTGGCCTCTTGTTCTAAAATAATTAAACAATCTTCACTCATAATTTCTTAAAATAAGTACCGTGGCCTTTTAAAAAATTAGGGTTTTTAAGAAATCTGGTGAAATAACTCTCCCTGACCTTCTTGGTTTTTGATAGCAGATAACCTCAAGTTTTTAAAAAAACTTTTAATTTTGTTGTACTATTTTCTGTCTCATTAATTTATTCATTTCTTTTTTTTCTGTTCTAGTTTTCAGAGCATCCATTACTTGGTTATTGTCAATTGACTTTCAGAGCTATTTAGTTAACTTAGTATTCTTTTCCTTGAGCTTTTATATCATGTTTTATCGTTTGCTTTATATTTTCTGTGTATTCATGTTATTCTTGTAGAAAATGTGTAGAAAATAAGTTTTTTTTTGTTTTGTTTTGGTTTTTTTGAGTCTTTGATTGTAATTCTTATAGGTATATTTTGTCCTTCTGGTAGTATTTTTGGGTACTTTATAATTTACAGTAATTCTTTACAGTACTTGATGCCTTCTGTTCACCCTTATTTCCAGCTTTTGCTCCTAAATTAGGGCTTCATTCCAGTATTAGCTTCTATAAAATGTTATTCTTTTTAATGAGGTGGTTATCCTTTCTTAGTATTAAACCTGTGCTCAAACTATATTCCACTCTCCAAGAACCCTTGTAGCTTTTTTAGGTTCGCCTAGAACTTGGAAGTTCAAAGTTTTGAATCTTTAGGGTTCCTTTCATGGCATCTCAGGATAGAATAGTTGAAGACTTTGAAACCCTTCGACCTGGATTTATCTTGTCACTATTGTAATTCTTTGTTTCTAAGATCCATGTTGGTGGTTTCTGACCCTTGTATCCCCTCACTCTCCAGACTTTCTTGTGGATGTTCTCTGCTCTTGTTGCCCTCCAGATACAGAACCTTTGAAATTATACATATCTGATTTATTTTTCAGAAAACAATTTTAAGAGAATAGTAAGGTTCCAAGTTTTGAGACCAAGGAGTTGAAGAGCGAATGGGCAGCATCAGTTGCTGTAAATTATTCTTTCTAAAAGTGTAATAGGATAGGAAAAATATAAAATAGCTGTAAGAATATTAGGATCCAGAAAAGTATTTTGTTCTTAATTTGGTGGAGGAAGAGTGATTGTTTTGTAGCAAAAAAGGAGAAGAGTAAGTGGAGAGGGAGATAATAAAAGTGGGAGAAGGTAGGAATTATTGATGAAATAAACATTCAGAGAAGATGTGGGGGGGAGGGTTAAGGACATTATTACAAAAAGTAACATTGATATGAAAGAGAACCAACTCATCATTTGAGCCAAAGGAGAGGAGGAAGAAAAAGGTATAGACAAAACGGGAAAGCAGTGGCTATCACTCCTGCTTTGACTTTACTTTCTCTCTTCTGAAATCTAGCCTTTTAATTCTGCCAGTTTGATTTTAAGCTGTCTTCTTTCTTGAAATCTCCTTTTCTTTTGTGTTATTGCAATGTTAATGCTTTCACATAAGCATATCTCAGTGTTACCCTTATTAGCCAACTTCTTTACTTCTACTTACATCCTGGCAAAAGAATGCTAAAAGAAGTCATATAAATGTATCTTTTTGGGTCCTCTACTAATTTAAATTATCTGATTTCAGCTAGGCGCTTACTTTGATTGGCAGCTAGGTAAATAGGACACGGGGTCTGCAGTCAGGAAGATCTGAGTTCAAATCCAGTCTGGAATATTTACTAACTGTGATTGTGGGGATGTCACTTAACTTCTGTTTGCTAAAATAGTACTTGCCTCCTAGGGTCATTGTATCAAAGAGATAATTTTTATAAAGTTCCTAGTATGGCATCTGTCATGAAATAGATTGTTAATTAATGGTTATTCCCTTTCCCTTTTTCTATTTTGATTACTTACATCATCCCATTCAAACTGCTTTCTCACTTTAAGAAGAGACCATATATCTTCCCAGTTCTACATTTATTAGCTATCAGTGATAGCTGATACTCTTTTTCTTTGATACTCTCATAACATCTTATATTTTTTATCTATGTATTTGTCATAATTTAATTGCTATTATAAGTATCTTCTCTTTTCCTTTTCATATTATTATTAGATGTTACTATGTTTCTGTCTACTAAATTATAATTTATATTTTGAATCCTAATGCCTAGAATAGTAAATGCATTGCACATGTGAAATGATTTACTAAATCCTTGCTAAATACACTTGGAAAAAAGTTCTAGATCAGACTGTCAATCAGCATTTATTAAGTGCTTAGTATTTATCAGGCACAGTGCTAAGTTCTAAGGTTATAAAGATAGGCCAAAGACAATCCGTGTTTGCAAAAAACTCTAGTAGAAGAGAATATTCAAACACCTATGTACAAACAAGATATAGACAGGATAAATTGGGAATACTCAATGGAGAAAAGGCGCTAGCATTGCCAGGCATCATGACAAGGTTCTCACAGAAGATGGAACTTTAATTGAAAATTGAGGAAACCAGGGGAAGGTAGGAGGCATAAATGAGAAGGGATAGAATTGTAGACAAGAGAGACAGCCAGTGAAAATGGTGTAAGACTGGGGATGGAGTATCTTGTTTTAGGAATCTAGAGGAGGCCGGAGTTAGTTGATCACAGAATAGCTGATAGGAGGTAGGGAATGTGAGGTATTAGAAGAAAGGAAAATGATGAAGGGGACAGATTATGGAGACCTTTTAAAGGCAAGCAGAGGATATTATATTTGATCCTGGAGGTAATAAGAAGCCATTGAGCTTATCTAAGAGGGATATTTATTTAGTCAGATCCAGTTTAACATTTGAATGGAAGGTGTTTTGCAGCAAGAAGAGATAAGAGAGAAGAAACCAACTAATAGGATTTTTATTGAATTGAGGTCCTAGTAGTGTCAAACTAAAGAAGTGAGTGGTTGCATTGTCAAACTGAAGAGGATATACATGAGACTTGGTAACAAGACTGCACATTGGGGTCAAGAGTGAGAATTTTAAAAATGACATTTGGCTTGTAATCCTGGGTGATTGGGGTGGGGAGGGGTTGGGATGCCCTTAACAGTAATAGGAAAATTGGGAAGAGGGGGTGAATTTGGAGGAACAATAATAATGCATTCAATTTTAGATGTAGTGAGTTTAAGATGTCTATAAGGTTGCATGCGGTTGGAGATGGAAAACACTAGGACAACAAAGAAGTGAGGGCTGGACAAATGAATTAGATAACCAAGTACATAAAGATGGTAGATCTATGGAAAGAAGGAAGGATGCAAGCCGGGGAGCTTTCATTAAATGTGTATTCTGTGCATGGCATTGAGCCAAGTGTTTTGCAAATATTATCTCAATTGATCCTCACAAAAACTTTGGGAGGTAAGTGCTAGTCTTATTCCCATATTAGAGTTGAGGAAACCTAGGCAGACAGATGTTAAGGTATTTGCCTAGGACCATACAAACTAAGAAGGATCTGAGATCAGATTTTAACTGAGTTTTTCCAGATTCCAGGTTTAGCACCAAATAGCTGTTTCTGTAGGAAGTGTCATATAACCTTATTGATGAAATCACAAAGTGAAATACCAAAAAAAAAAAAAAAAAAAAAAAAGAAGAGAATAACATGATAGTACTGGGAGATATCCATGATTAGTGGATAAGGCCTGGATTAAGGTTTATCAAAGAAGTCTTGAGAAGGCACACTAAGATAGGCAAACAGAAGAGAGCAGTGTCATGAAAACCTACAGAGAAAAGAGAATCCAGAGAAGATCATCAGTGGATAGTGTCAAAGGCTGCAGAGAAATAAAGAAGGCTGAGGTTAAAATAAAAGCCAGTGGATTTTGCACTTGAAAACTTTGGAGAAGAACAGTTTTAGTTGACTGAGAAAGATGAAAGCCAGACTACAAAAATGTTAAGGAAAAAAGAGCAAAGTAGAAGCATGGATTATATAGCTGGAAGTGTTTAGCCACAAAAAAGAAGAGAGATATAAGAAGATAGCCAGCAGGAAAGGATGGGCCAGGTGAGAATTTTTTGAAGATCATATGCTGTGACTTTATAAGAAGAAAGAGATTGCAGTTAATTAAGAGGGTGGAAATGAGGATATTGGAGGAAGCTAGTTATTAGAAAAGATGGAATAGAACAAGATCACTCATGCATGTAGAGGGGTTTACCTTGGTAAGAAGTGGGGGACACATTTTCTAATGAGAAAAGGATGAAGGAGAATAAAGTAGCAGAAGGCATCTTAGTGGTATGAGATGAAGAGAATGGAAGGAGTCCTCAGAGAATGGTCTTAGTTATTTCAGTGAAATGTGAGGCCAGGCTTTCATTTGAGAGATTATAATTGGGAAGCTGTGGGAGTTTTGAGAAAGAATGAGAATGCTCAGAAAAACTATTGCAATGAGTGCGATCATCAGTCAGTTAGAGAAGTGTACAAGATTGCCTTACAGCAGTGAGGGTTTCCTTTGAGGTTTGTTGTTACTTTTGTGGTTGAGTTGTTTTTTCAGTCATGTCTGACTCTTTTTGAACCCATTTGAGGTTTTCCTGTCAAGGATACTGGAGTGGTTTGCCATTTCCTTCATTTAATTTTATTTGAGGAAACTGAGGCAAATAGGGTTAAGTGACTTGCCTAGAGTCACACAGCTTGTAATGTAAGTATCTGAATTTGGATCTGAACTTAGGAAGATGTGTCTTCCTGACTCCAGGCCCCACATTCTATCCCCTGTTCCACATAGGTTTAGTTGAGGTTTGTACCATAGATTGGTAGTGGGCCCAGTCAGCATAGTTTTGTGCTTTTCTCGAATTTTTTTTTTTAGTAGCAGTGTATAAGAGCAGAAGATAGAAGTGATTCTAGGCTGAGACTTGGCAGGGCAATATTAGCAGTAAGATAAGGACAAGGTATTGAGAGAAAAGTATACTATAGAGTTGAATTGTTTCATCCAGCGGTCAAGATGGGGAACAGGAGATGGTGCAGCACCTCTAGATGATGGTGGTGAGAGAAAATTTGGAAGTGATAGTGAGAAGCAAGGAGTATTTGACTCACCTATACCAATGAGTCAGGAAGGAGAGTGAAAGTATAACCACTGCTGAAAAGTATATTGAAATCTGTTGTCATCAGGGTTCCTAAGAAAAAAGAAAGTGTTAAAAATAACAGTGGTCTAAAATGCCTGTCAGATTGGCTAAAATGACAGGAAAAGATAATGATGAATATTGGAGGGGATGTGGGAAAACTGGGACACTGATACATTGTTGGTGGAACTGTGAATGGATCCAACCATTCTGGAGAGCAATTTGGAATTATGCTCAAAAATTTATCAAACTGTGCATGCCCTTTGACCCAGCAGTGTTTCTTTTTTTTTTCAGTGATCAATTCTTTTTTTTTTTAATTTATTAAAACTTTTTATTTGCAAAACGTATGTATGGGTAATTCTTCAACATTAACCCTTACAAAGCTTTATGTTACAAATTTTCCCCCCTAATCCCCACCCCTCCCCTAGATGGCAGGAAATCCACTACATGTTAATTATGTTAAAATACTTGACAAATTGAATATATGTATACATATTTCCACACTTAGCATTTTTGTGCAAGAAAAATCAGAGGAAGGAAACACAATGCAAGCAAACATCGATAGAGAGCATAAAAATGTTATGTTGTGGTCCACATTTCACATCTCTCTCTCTCTGGGTGTATATGGCTTTCTTCACTGAACATTTGGAGCTAGTTTGAGACATTTCATTGTTACAGAGAGCCATGTCCATCAGAATTGATCATCATATAGTATTGTTGTTGCCCTGTATAATGATCTCCTGGTTCTGCTCATTTCACTCAGCATCAGTTCATACAAGTCTCTCCAGGCCTTTCTGAAATCATCCTTCTGGTCATTTCTCACAGAACAATTTTATTCCATAACATTCATATACCATAATTTGTTCAGCCATTCTCCAATTGATGGGTATCCATTCAGTTTCCAGTTTCTAGCCACTACAAAAAGGGCTGCCACAAACATTCTTGCACATGTGGGGTCCTTTCCTTCCTTCATGATTTCTTTGGGATATAAGCCCAATAGAAACACTGCTGGGTCAAAGGGTATGCACAGTTTGATAACTTTTTGAGTATAGTTCCAACTTGTTCTCTAGAATGTATGATGATCAGTTCTGATGGACATGGTTCTCTTCAACCATGAAATGTTTCAAACCAGTTCCAATTGTTCACTGAAGAAAGCCATATACACCCAGAGAGAGGGATATGAAATGTGGACCACAACATAACATTTTCATGCTCTCTATTGATTTTTGCTTGCATTGGTTTTCCTTTCTCAGATATTTTTTGTTCATGTAGGTATGATTGTTCTTGCACAGCAAGATAGATATGGAAATACATATACATCTATTCGACTTGTCAAGTATTTTAATATAATTAACATGTAGTGGACTTCCTGCCATCTAGGGGAGGGGAGGGGATTAGGAGGGAAAATTTGTAACGGAAAGCTTTGTAAAGATCAATGTTGAGGAACTACCCATAGGTATGTTATGCAAATAAAAAGCTTTAATAAAAATAAAATAAAATAAAATAACACTGGGCTAAAATGAAAGCAAGTTTGCTTTCCTATGGAGCAAGCATTCCATAGAACACAGTGGAAGGCATGAGTTGCTTTAGATTGGGATGTTGTTGGGGTTTATTGGGAGAGATGAGAATAAGGAAGAAGTCAGTGAGAAACCAAGGATTTGGACAGTGAAATTCGGGTTCAGAATCTCTGGGATGGTGTGAAAGCTAAACATTTGAACAATTAATTCAGATGCATTTAAAAAGATTTTTTAAAAGAACTGAACATAGAAGTGAAATTTTTATGTTTTCATCTATAATTTAGTCACACTCTGATTGTATTTTCTTCAAACAATTAATTCCATTCTACCATAAATTACTCAAAAATGTGGCATGCTAGATAAAAAATTGTCCTTGCAGTCAGGAATTCTTGAGGTCATATCTCACCTGTGATGTGCTCACTGATTCTTTGACTTTTGCCAAGATTTTTTAGTGTTTTAGGACAGAGGTTTCCTAGCCTACTTATTGTAAAGCTCCTCATATATTGGATTTGAAATGTAATTGGGAAATGTTTAACAAAATAAATAAATATATAATAAAGTATAGATAATCTTGGTTTGAGGTTTTCTAAGTTAATTTGTGGCCTATAGGGATCTGTTTTGATTTTAGTTTTATGCCATTGGTCTAGTAGGAAACTCTCCTAAGGCTACTTTACAGATAAAGTGCTGATCTATGTTTTTTTAATGGAATTTCTTTATCTGGAGCTCTCTATACCAGTGAAATTATAGGACATTTCCTATCATTATAAAAGACCCATCAGAATATCACCTTCCCTCTATCCCAAATGTGTGTTTTTGGAAGTTGTATAGAATCATTAAAATACTATCCTTTTTCTTATTGGGCTTTCAGGAAATCTTTGTTTATTCTAAAATATCTGTGATAATTTAGTGAAACTTAATGATTGACATGGAGAAAATTATATGATTTTTGTATAAATTTATCTTTATTTAAGGCTCTGCCCTTCCCCAAATTCATTTTCTATCACAATCAAAATTTTAATTAAGTTTTTTAAGTCCTAATATGGAAGCTTTGTTGGAAGGAGGTAGTTGTGATAATTAATATTTTAGTGCATTTATTTTATCCAGAATAATAGTACCAATTTACTTAAAATAATTAGCATTAGAAATCTAATAATACAGCTCATGCATGTTCTTTTTCTTTTTCTTTCTTTCTTTCTTTCTTTTTTTTTTTTTTTAACAGGGCCAGCATATTTCATTAGCCCCTATTCAAAAGCTGGAGGAAGCTCTATATGAATACCAACCATTACAGATAGAGACATATGGACCCCAAGTTCCTCCTTTGGAGATGCTAGGAAGGCTTGGGTAAGTATTCCAAAGTCCTTTTATTTAGTATTGTTTTTAATTTCTGAGAAGCTGAGAAGCACTTCTTGTTTTTCTGGATATGATTTGAAACTATAAATTATTGTACTTATTTGGAATGACATGGCTTTACAAGACAGAAATCGTGCTATACTGCTGCTTTGGGTGGATAAAGTCAATTTTTTTTGTTCTGTGGCTTTTACATATTTATTGAGAATGACTCTGGGTTGCATTAATGTATATTAAAGTCATCACTGGCAGCTAAGAGTGAAGTAGCTGTTCATTTTCAGCTCCACAAGTGCGCTTTAAAAAACTCAGGCTTTATTTGGTTAGCAGTAAGCCAGGAAAAATATAGAAGTCAGGCATTTTGCCATTAAAAGAGTAGATATACTTGATGTCTGCTATATGCCTTGAAAAACTTTTGTAAGAAATGAGCCAGGAAACAAACTTTGTCAAAAAGTATTATGCAGGTCTGGATCAGTGGCTCAACAACATTACCATATGTATTCAAGTGAGTAATTAACTAAGGAGCTCCACTTTTGTGACTGATGGAAATGCTCGTTTCCATGAAGCAAGCTTGTGCCTGCCTGTATGTTTCTCAAAAATGAAAAAACAAAATACAACCATAAATTTTACCAGATGAATTATGTGATTTTTCTGGTTCTAGCTTCTCAGTAGAAACTATTAAATAGAAAGTTGATTTGGAAATCCTGGTTCCTTAATACTTAAAATAAGTAATATTATATGAAAATAAGAAATATATGCTGCTTTATATGCTGAATATTCTATAAAGAAGGTAGGTAACATTTTAATTTTAAATTTTACTTGAGAAAATTCATATATCAAGTAAGGTAATATTATTTAGCCAAATTATAGATGATTCACTTATTACCTCTAATATTACTATCCTGAATCATAGTGATGCTTGATCTTTTTATATGGCACAATTTGTGAAACTCATGGAATCTAAGTTCTTTGAGATTAGTTTGTCTAAGGGATAAATAATAGGTATGAAAGACATATAAAAAAATCACAGACAGATGCTTCTTCTTTTCTTCTTAAAGAGAACCAAAATGACATCATTATCTTGGGGTCAATATACAATATTTCTGACTATAGGTGATCAGATCATTGTAAGCTCAGAAAGCTCTACTACACATCAGGTACTAATAATTTGTATTTGAAGTGGACCTGTGTCTAAGTTTGTGCATCTTGTGTTTCTTTTGAGCTACTGCACTTCTGCTTTGATCATATAGTACAGCATCTTTTTTGATACAGGCATGCCATTTTGGACAGTCCTTTGCCAGTATCTCCTACGTCTTATAATTCCCCAAGTTCTTCAGGCAGACTTGAGAGTGTCCTTGTACCACTTCTTACCTCCATGTAGGCACTTGACTTGAATGAATTCTCTGTAAAATAGACTTTTAGGAAAATGTGATTTTTGGCATTTGAGCAATATAGCCAACCCATAATTGTACTTTTTGCTTGTAGAATTTGAATACTTAGCAACTAAGCCAAGCAGTAAGAATAGAAGTATAGCCACTGCTAAAAAATATGTTTGGGTATCTATGTAATTAGCAAAGTATCTTGTCCTACAGAGTTTAAAAAATGTGGAAAGTGTTAAGAATGTCAATGATCTAAGATGAAAGAAAGTTTATTACCTATGGAACAAGCATTCCAGAGAACATAGTGGAAGGCATGAGTAGTTTTAGATAGGGACATTGGGTAGTTTTTGTTAGGGGAATGGGAAAAATGCCGCAGTTATTGGGAGGCAGAGCATGGAATTTGAAGAGAGTGTGATGCTTTAGGAGTATGTTAATTACTGATGTTTTAAAGATTATCATACAATTATGATGACTTTGAGTTGGAACCATTCCAATGTATCAGGAAGCATGTGAAACTTGAAATCTGCTAGTTGGTCTTTACAGATGTTATCTATATGAAGTGATCTGGGAATGTGATGAAATAGTCCCATTAAAACAAGTGATTCAGGTTTTAGAAAGCTGGGTGCATGCTGGAAAGGGTAGGCCAGGGAAGCTAGAATCCTCTCTGTCCTAAGTTGGTTAGACCTATCATGAAGAAAATAGTTCAGCTATATCACAGGATACATACAAGTATTTTGCAGCAATTAATATTTATAATGCTTACAATTCAGGAGAGAAACATTTTTAAAATATACTATAAAAGGTAAAATTTTAAAAAATAAGAAAGAGTAGCTTATCCTTCCAGATTAAGTATCATTCTAAAAGGGACGAAAAAGCATCTTTAATAGCGTAGAGGCTTTTTTTTTTCATTCTCAATGAAAATGCTTATATTAGATAAAAAATAAAATATATTGATAAAAAAAGAACTCTTAAAAATATGTGTGCTTGAGCAGTTTAATCGGAGTAAATATTGAAGAAGTGCTTATGTTTTAATAGAAGGTGATAAAAGTATCCCTTCAGAATGAATTAAAAAAGATAAACATAGGGCCTAGGAATGATTTTGTTCCTTTTGGCATGTTTAAAGAGAAGAAAGAACGGAAGGAGACATAGAAATTAAGAAGGGGGAAGAATATATTATTTCCTATAATTGGAGTTTATGAGAACATTATAAACATGAAAAAGTAGTGGAAGGAACTAGATTCTCATGAACATAACTCTTATCTACACTGGGTAAAGGAATATTAAACACAATCACATACACATAAATAATTTAGTATAGAAATACATTACCTAACTTGGAAACAGAGAAAAGAGTACAAAGTGAATTTCAAGAGGAAGAATACAATTGACAAGGAAATGAACATAAGCAGATAAGTATTTACTCATGATAGGTGCCCTAGAAAAAGAAAATTAAAAATAAAGAACATAGAAAAATAATTTTGTGGCAAGGTGAAACTAGAAGTGGCAGTGAAGTTGGAGCAGGTCATTTCAATGATCAATTATTAATGTTGATCAAATTTTCTGGGGGGAGTCTTTTGCCTCTTTTTTTTAATGATAAACAGGTATTGTGGGGAGAGTGAGGTGTTATAGCAGGAAAGGGAGGAAAAAGTATAATTGGATGTGATGGAAGCAAATCCACAATTAAAAATCAGAAACTTGAATATAAAGGGGCAGAATTTCTTCCTTAAATGGGTAGCATTTAAAGGAATTTTAAATTTAAATTTAATTTAATTTTAATTAATTAAAAATTAAATTAAAATTTAAATGAATTTTTAAAAAGAAGGTAGCAGAATGGTTTAGTAAATCAAATGTATTTATATCCTTTATGTGAAATATATTTGAAATATAATGATTCACATTTCAGGACTTAGAGAGAACTTATTCCATCTCAAGTGAACTGAAACAAATAAGATTATCAATCATGATCTCAGATAAGGCAGAGTAAAAATAGGCATAGTTAAAAGAGATAAATAGGAAGTCTACAATATCCTCAAAGATATATAATATATATTTTAATAATATTAATATTTAATGCCTATATATAGAGAGGCATCACATCTAAATACTTAAAATATAAATTAATTGAACTACTAGAATAAAAGTAATAGTTGGTGTTCTGATTGTGCTTCTTTAAATCAGAGACAAATCAGATACAAAGATAAAAATATAAGAAGGAAAGAAATAAGCAGTTACTGAGCATCTGCTAGTTTCTAAACAGTGTGCAAAATGCTTTACAAATATTGTCTTATTTAATTCTCACAACAATCCATAGAGGTAGATGACATTTTCTCTATGGAGACAACAGTTAAGCAACCTTCCAGGCAGAGAGTTGGGTCCAAGTTCCACCTTTTACTCATGCTTTGCTGTATTATCTTAAGCTATTCACATTACCCCTCTGTTCTTTAGGAACTTCTTAAAACTGTAAATTGCAGTGAAAATGCTAACCTGAAAAAGAGAAGTATATCATCCAAGATTTCCCTGAACTGCAAGGCTATTCCCTATTTTGTCCCTATATGATACCAAGAATTATGTTCCTGAAGTGGATGTGGTCAAAGTACATCCTGGTGGGAAAAAAAAAAGGAATAAAAAAGGAAAAAATAAGGAAGTTCTGCAAAATTCATCAGTATACCATCCTTGAGGTTTTTCAGTTCTGTCATTCCTCCATTCCATGAACAAGGAAAGATAGTTTCTTCTTTCTTCTGCAGTTCAAGCTTTGTCATAAACATTCATATACTATAACTTATTCAGCCATACTTCAACTGATGGGCATCCATTCAGGTTCCACTTCTTTACCACTACAAAAAGGGCTGCTACAAATATTTTTGCACATGTGGGTTTTTTTTCCCTTTTTTTTATGATTTCTTTGGGATACAGGCTCAGTAGAGACACTGCTAGATCAAAGATTATGGTTATATAGTCCTTTAGACATAGCTCCAAATTGCTCTCCAGATGGTTGAATCAGCCTACAACTACACCAAATATGTATTAGTGTCCTAGTTTTCCTACATTCCCTCCAACATTCATCATTATCTTTCCCTGTCATCCTAGCCAATCTGTATATCTTAATTTGCATATCTCTGACCAATAGTGATTTAGAGCACCTTTTCATGACTAGAAATGGTTTCAATTTCTTCATCTGAAAATTATCTGTTCATATCCTTTGATCAATTGGAGAATGACTTGAATTCTTACAAATTTGAGTCAATTCTCTATATATTTTAGAAATGAGGCCCTTGTTGAAACCTTTGAATGTAAAAAAATTCTCTCCCCAGTTTACTACTTCTCTTCTAATTTTGTCTGTATGAGTTTTGTTTGTACAAAAACTTTTAAACGATATAATCAAAATTATCCATTTTACATTCCATAATGTAACTCCAGTTCTTTGGCAACAGATTCTTTCCTTCTCCACAGATCTGAGAGGTAGACTATCCTTTGTTCTTCTAATTTGCTTATTATAGCCCTCATTATGTCTAAAATCTTGGTATAGAGTGTTAAGTGTAGGTCAGTGCCTAGTTTCTGCCACACTAATTTCCAATTTTCCCATCAATTTTTGTCAGATAGTAAGTTCTTATCCCAGAAGCTGGAATCTTTGGGTTTATCAAACACTAAATTACTATAGTCATTTACTATTGTGTCTTATGAACCTAACCTTATTCCACTAAGTACTGTATTTCTTAGCTACTACCAAATGGTTTTGATATCTGCTGCTAGTGCTTGTGTGCTAAACTGTGGCTCCTTTTTATTTTAATTTTAAAAAATAGTTGGATCAGTGGTTTCTGGTGATGGTGTACGCAAAAATGTTCAAAAAAAATTTTTTTATATCACATACATTTAAATTTTTTATGACAGAACGTCTTAGAAGATATAAGAAGTTAGAAATGAATGAGATTTTCACATTTGTAGTGGCTATTTCCTAAATTAATGTAATATAATATATATTTATATTTCAAATTACATTGCATTAGAAGTGCTTTGTAAAATGCAAACATGTTTTAATAATTTTGTGCCTTGTAGAGTTAGCATTGGGATTATTTATTGGTAATTGAAATTCCCCAGACTGTGGCTTTAGTTTTTAACACTGGAAAGTCTCATTTACTGAAAATGTGAAACTGTCTTTTTAATAATCAGTTTGGCTTCTTGTCAGTATTTTACTAACTGTCATTAAAAAAAAGAGTTAATCTTATATGAATTGCTTGCATTTATGACTCAGTTTTCTTTATCAATTCCAATTACTTACTTAAATGTCACTGCTATATTACTTAGATGTGAATATTTTGCTATTCACTGGTGAACATGGCTTAAGTAAAAAAAAGTTTATAGAAATAAAATCAACTTTTATTTCTAAACACTTCCATCAATAAAAGAGAGGAACAGATTAATTAGGCAGGCACTTTTAAAAAATAGAAAAACAACAAATTAAAAACCCTCAATAAAACACCAAAGTAGAAAAATCCAAAAACAAGTTAACAAATAAAAGAGCCATTGACTTTATTCTTTAAGAATTTATTTATAGTGACCCTGGGCAAGTCACTTAACCCCAATTGCCTCAGCAAAAAGCAAAAAAAAAAAAAAAAAAAAAGAATTTATTTATAAATGTATTTATTAATATAATACATTTTTATGATTCTTTAATTTTTATTTACATTTTTTCAATAGTATTTTGTTTTTACAAATTAATGCAAAGATAGATTTAACATTTACCTTTGTAGAATTTTGTGTTCCAAATTTTTATCCCTCCCTTCTCTCTTCCCCCTCCCCAAGACAACAAGCAATTCAGTATAGTTTAAATTTTTCTAAACATATTAACATATTTGTCATGCTGTGATAGAAAAATCACATAAAAAGAAAAAAGACCATGAGGAAAAAAAAACAACCAACCAAACTACAACCAAAAAAAGGTGAAAATATTATACTTTGATCCACATTCAGTCTTCATAGTTCACTCTCTGCATGCAGATGGCCCTTTCCATCCTAAATATTTTGGAATTGCCTTGAATCACCTCATTGTTGAAAAGAGCCAAGTCCATCACAATTGATCACCATATATGATCTTATTGTTACTTTGTACAATGTAGAATTCATTTTGAAAAAGAAACCAAATATCTACAATAAGTCATTAGCTAACTTGATTTTTAAAAAAAGAAAAATATTCTTACCATTATTAAAATGAGAAATGTGGCTTCAAAACCATAAGAAATGATTATAAATGTAGGCTTAATACCTAAACTAGGGAGAGTCCAAAAAGAGAAAGAAAACTATACCAGTATACTTAATGAATATTGATGTAGAAATTTAAAGTAAACTAATAGCAAGGAGATTATATTTTTCCATATTGCAAAAAATGTAAATTATGATCATGTTGAATTTATACTTATAATATAAAAATGATAAACATAACCTAGAATATTAATAGCAAGAACAAAAAAAGTTCTGATTATATCAGTAGATGAGGAAAAAAACTTTTGACATGATATATAATAGCATCTCTTATTAATAAACTAAAAAGCATAGCAATACATGGATCTTTCCTTAATATGATAACTAGTATTTAAAACCAAGAGCTAGCATCAAATGAAATGTGGAAAAGCGGGGGCAGCTAGATGGCACAGTGGATAGAGCAACAGCCCTGAAGTCAGGAAGACCGGAATTGAAATCTGGTCTCAGACACTTAACACTTTCTAGCTGTGTGACCCTGGGCAAGTCACAAATTCAGTTGAAAGAAAGAAAGAAAGAAAGAAAGAAAGAAAGAAAGAAAGAAAGAAAGGAAGGAAGGAAGGAAGGAAGGAAGGAAGGAAGGAAGGAAGGAAG
>JAJPUD010005506.1:0-38098 GCA_023553655.1 Myrmecobius fasciatus | reverse complement strand
AGAGAGAGAGAGAGAGAGAGAGAGAGAGAGAGAGAGAGAGAGAGAGATGTCTGACCACATGAAAGGTATTTTAATTTACTAGGACTTTGTACTCTCACAGGGAAATAAAAGAACCTGTTTGACCAAGTATCTTTCACTCTCTTCACCTAGCCTTTCCTCCTTTCTTACGATCTCAATGGATGATATGTTTTCTTATATCTTTATGGTCCACCTCTTCATACATGTTTTGGTCCCATTTATTTTTTCCTTTGAAATTCTATTTCATCTTTTCCCCCCTTTCTTGTTCCTCTTCAGTCTCTCCATTTCTGTTGGCTCCTTATCTACTGTGTATAAATAGACTTATGCCTTTGCACTAAAAAACTTCTCAAAAACCCTCTTCCATATCTCTTTTAATACTGTTGCTCACTTTTGCAATCATCTATTTAGATGATAAGTTGCATATACCATTTATTAATCTTTTAGTATATGTTTGGCACTGTGCTCAGCAGTAGGAATGCAAAGATAAGCACACAAGGCAGTCCCTACTCTCAAGGAATTTATATTCTAATGGGGGAGAAGACTAATAAAGTAGAGCTGGAAAAAGATGGGGAGGAGTTTACTCACAGTTTCTATGATAAAGTCAAAGCTAATTTATAGAAGTTCAGGGTGTTTTCAATTGTGGAGTTCAGATTTCTAATTGGACCTGAGAGAGAGAGAAATGAAATAGTCTGAGAAGCAAAGATACATCTTGGAAATGGCCTGGAAATACTTCTTCCATGCCTTTTACTGCCAAACTTTTAAAAGCCTTACTGATATTCTGAAAAATTGTTCTCTCAAGATCACCAGTGGCCTCCTAACTGATGACATCCTCCATACAAATCAGCTTCTCCTGACTTCCTTATTCATTTTTTAAATTTACATTTTTATTTTATTTTATTTTTTACAAAATGAAATTTTTACATTCTGCAATACTCAGTATTCGAGCCAAACTGGACTGCTTGCTTTACCCTGAACATATTAAACCTTTACTGTTCTCGAGTCTTTCTTTATCGTATTTCTTTATACTTGGCATTCTTCTCTAAAGCACATCTATTCTAAAAAGTTATCTTTTTTAAGATGCCATTCAAATAGCTTACTTTCTCAAAGCTTTCTTACAAAACCATTATTTATCATGACCTCTTTCTCCTCTAAATAAATTCTTATGGCATTTTGTTTATAAGATTATTACTTTATGGGGCTGCTAGGTGGCGCAGTGGATAGAGCACCAGCCCTGAAGTCAGGAGGACCTGAGTTCAAATCTGGTCTCATTCACTTAACATTCCCCAGCTGTGTGACCCTGGGCAAGTCACTTAACCCCAATTGCCTCAGTAAAAAGCAAAAACAAAAAAACAAAAACAAACAAACAAAGATTATTACTTTACTTGGATAGCTTTGTCTTACAGTTTATTTGTTACTTATTTTATCTTTGCCATTGCATTATAAGCTTCTTGAAGCACAGATCTTTCAACTGGTGACTTTAATTATTATTAAATAGGTTTTGGCTGAATAGTTAGTATTTAAATAATTTTGTCATTTACAATGCTATTCATAAAATCCCAGCTACAAAACATTTGTTTTCCAGAGGTTCCATTAGTTAATATGTATGGCAGATAACTTATAAGGATCAAGAGTATCATTAAAGATAAAAAATAGGTAGGAAATGTTCTTTTATCTATATCTATATCCATATCTCTATCTATATCAATCCATAAGGACTTTAATGTTAAGATTTATACTCAAGTAGTTAATTATTTTAATTTTATTATTTATAAAAAATAGCCATATAGTTCTATTCAATTTAAAGATTTTGTTGTTTAGTAGTTTTCAACTGTGTTCAACTCTTTGTGATTCTGAGATTTTCTTGGCAAAGAAACTGGAATAGTTTAGCTTTCCTTTCTCCAGCTAATTTTTTACAGGAAGCATAAAGAATTAAGTGACTTACCCAGAGTCACACAACTAGTAAGAGTCTAAGGACAAATTGGAATTCAGTCTTCTTGATCCTAGGCCTTGCGCTGTTATCCACTGCACCACCTACTTGCCCCCATCAGAAAATAGAGAGTTTTATTCAGCTTTTTAACAGGATTTATGAAGTTGTCAACTTAAGTATGATTTTGGATAATATGCTGTAGCTGGCCCCATTGTCTTTTCAAGTTCACATATCTTTTACTTGAGAAAGAAAAACTATTTATAAATAATTCTAACTTTAGGAAAAATTATTTCATCTCATTGTTAATATGCATTATTTGTAATATTTAGGGAATTCACTGAAATAGCTTTAAAAGGTAGGATTGAATCAGGAATTAGAGGTAGGAATTAGATGTTTTCCATCTAAAAAACAAGGTGGTCCATAATAAGATTGAAATCTTATTGCTTAAAAAAAATAATCTAGTTTTTGGCATCCAGATAAGTACTAATGTTTCAAATGGCACCTTGGTGTTTTGCCAAGGTCATTAGCTATTGAATATATTAAAAGTGAACTGCTTAGGGAACAGAGAGGAGTTTTATTTTATGTCAGCCCTTATGTGCATAGTGTGTGGATTTTATCCCTGGAAAAGCCTTGGAAGCATCATAAAAGTAAAGAATATAGGAAATATTAAACAAAATAAAAAAGAGAGCCTGCATACTCCCTTGTAGTTTATATGTGTGTCAGTTATGTATACATGTATACACACATACATATTACATATATATGTACATATATTTGGGTGTAGTTAAAGAAATACCATTAAATTAACCTCAAAAATTGGCCATGACAACAAAATGTCCACAATAATTATTTTTGTTGGCAATTGCAAAAGAAATTAACTCATCATACTGACAGGAGCCTTCTTGCTCAAGATTCTAGTCTGGTGATTTAAAAAAAACTTTTTAATGTAATCATGGAAAAAATATGTTTCTGCTTTAGGCAGTTGTCAAACAACTTTCTTTCATCGATAATCAGACACAGGGCAGCTGAATGAGGCTGTTTAGTCTAGAGTAAATACTCAAGAGTACAAGGTCACTGTAGGAAATATAATTATACACTTTATTTCAGAGTATGTTTTTGTAGTGTGGATTTTTAGAATATTAAGTCATAATATTTATTAAATATTAAAAATGAACAAATAGATTTTCAAATTTCAACTGAGAAGGTAAATTAACAGTGAATAAAATAAACAATTGGAAGACATAGGTCTTCTTAAAAAAATGTTATAATAACCCAAGGAGACTGTTAACTGTATTAATAGATTTTTCTAGATATGTTATTTCTAAATCTCAGAACTTTGAATTATTTTAAGGACACCTAACTATAGATTTTTTTTTTTATCATTCCCTTTCAGTTATAAATTCTTTAATCTTTTTTCCCCTGAGGCAATTGGGGTTAAGTGACTTGCCCAAGGTCACACACCTAGGAAGTGTTATGTGTATGAGACCAGATTTGAACTCAGGTCCTCCTGACTTCAGGCTGGTGCTCTATCCACTGTACCACCTAGCTGCCCCATAAGTTCTTTAATCTTAATATAATTGTTTCATTTGGGAAAGATATATAAGAGAAATAGGCTTACAGTAAGTGGGGAACTGCTTAGTTGTCTTTTAAAGCTGTTGTGTTAGTGTTATGGTGAGTCATATTGAACAAAAATGTTTTTGTTTGAACCTATGATTGCATTATTGTAGGGATGAGAAAACCTCTTTATACTAATGTAGGTCACTGTTCATTCATTTAGCTTTAGAGAGATAGCTGGGATACCAAATGATTTAGTGATCTCAAAGTCTTAGATAAGACTTGATTCAGGTGTTTTCTGACTTTGGCTAGCTTTTTATCCACTCTTCCACATTGCCATTCATTTTAATACTAATGAAGTATTCATGTCAAAACTTTTAGGAAAACATACCTTAATTCTTTTTATTTAAACTATACTTGTTTTGTATTTCTGTTACAATTTTATATTATTTTGGAAGGTAGAAAGAATATATATAAACAGGTTGAGATAATCTTAGAAAAGAGAAAGCTAAGATATAATGTATTCAAATTACAAAGGAATATTTGGTCTGTAAGTCATGTTAGCTTAAGTTTTGATTTTAAATTGATTAATTGAATTCACTTGGTTTCAGCAACATAAAATTTGAATATAACTTCAAACATTATATAATACTGAAAATATGAAAATAATTATGTTTTGCTACTTTTTAGTTCTGTAATCTCAGATGTGAATATCCACAATATCCACTAGATTAACCTATTATTGAAGAATTCTTTTTTTTTTTTTTTTTTTTTTTTTTTTTTTTTTTGTTAAAGCTTTTTATTTGCATAACATATGTATGGGTAGTTCCTCAACATTGATCTTTAGAAAGGTTTCCATTACAAATTTTCCCCCCAGGCCCCTCCCCTCCCCTAGATGGCAGGAAGTCCACTATATGTTAATTATATTAAAATACTTGACAAGTCGAATATATGTATACATATTTCCATACTTATCTTGCTGTGCAAGAACAATCATATCTACGTGAACAAAAAATATCTGAAAAAGGAAACCCAGTGCAAGCAAACATCGATAGAAATCATGGAAATGATATGTACAATTGTACAATTATCAGCAGCCATAATAAAAGACCTCAGGTCATAGAATAATATATATTGACAATCAAAAGAACTAGGCCTACAGCCAAAAAATAATACATTCAGCAAAAGTAACTATAATATTAAATGAAAAATAAAAAAGAGTGTTAAATGAATTTAATAGAAAATTTAACATATAAAATTTAACATAAAATCCAACATCAGTTTCAATGTCTCATCAAAGACAAATTGTTTATTTTTGTCATGTGGAAATGTATACCATATGTTTATGATTGACATCAGTTATTGGATAGATAGCTTAAAAGAAAGATTGGGGCAGAGCTGAGTATATAATGCTTAAAAGCAAAATTTCTAGGAAAAGGCAAAAATAATAATTATGCTAGATAAATTGAGGTATAGACCCAGAGAAAGGACTGTGATGAGTGTGGACCACAACATAGCATTCTCACTCTCTCTGTTTGTTTGCATTTTGTTTTCTTTCTGTTTTTTTCCTCCTTGATCCAATTTTTCTTGTGCAACAAGATAATTGAATAAATGTATATGCATATATTGGATTTAACATATATTTTAACATATTTAACATGTAATGGACTACCTGCCATCTAGGGGAGGGGTTGAGGGGAAGGAGGGAAAAATTTGGAACAGAAAGCTTTGCAAGGGCCAATATTGAAAAATTATCCATGCATATGTTTTGTAAATAAAAAGCTTTAATTAAAATAAAACAAAGAATTGAGGTATAGGGGCAAAACTGACAACAGTCATTAGATGGGAAGGCTGATAGTACTGAAAACTTAAATGGGGAATGGGTTAAATGGGAAACAATACTTATATATACTATGAAGGGTATTGCAATCTCCAAAATCTATAAAGAAAAAAGGGAGGAGTAGGGAATGGAATAGGAGAAAGTGGGGTACACAAAAGTATGTAGATTTAATGGTAGTGGGACAAGGTGTTTAGATTAATGGGAAAAGGATTAAGAGGGAGGGAAAGTGTGGTGTAGGATGAAGGAGGATTTGGAAGAGTGTTTAGATTAAGGGGAAGGGTAGGAAAAAAGATAAAGAAGGGATCTTATGAGTGGGGGTGTAGTTAAGTAATGACAAGACAAGTTAAAGAGTAGAACTAAAGTTGTAACAAGGATTATGTGTACTTACAAATAAGTGCTTAATCTGTAGCCTGCTTAGGGTAGGTAAGAGGATGAAAAGGGGAAAAAAGAATAAAATAAAAAATGCATAACAGAGAACAAAAGAATAGCCTACAAAGAAGCAAAGAAAAAATGGACAGTCATGAATATAATGTCTTCTATTCTATGCTCTAAAATGGAAATCATGTTACATGCTTTGAATCTTTTCTGATGTTCTGCCGAGCATGTCAATGTTTTGTTTTGTTTTGCTTTTCCTTTTTCTGTCTTTTTTTATTTCTATTTTTTCTTATTTTGTTTTAAATAAAGGAAATGGAAAAGAAAATTTTAAAATTGTATCTCCAGCACTAAGCACAGTACTTAGCATATGATAAAGGCTTAATTTTAATTTTTCATTCATTCAGCCATTTTGGGCTAAATTAAATGGTGAGTTCAATGTGTAATACTTAATGAAATTATGTTATAGTAAATGATATTGTGAGAACTAAGATAATCAAGTTATTTATTCACTAGAGTTATGAGAAGAGAACATGATTTTGTTAGAAAAAAAAATACATCTTTATTTGGAACACCAGTCAAACAGTGTCCTAAGATTTGTTCTATGAGGCGTGAGTACTAGGGAGCGAGTTCTCAGAAAGCCGGGATTGTACTTTTTAGTCTTCCTGAATTCTAAGAGGTGTTCTGGGCTTTGACGATACCATGCCAAAAATAACAGCAGTAACAAAACAAAACAAAGAAAAACTCCTTTGATTAAAACCTTTCTCTTACTGCAAATTTGTTCTTTACCCCAGAGTAGTCCAGTCTGTATAAGATTAAATCCTGTATTACACATGCCAGTAAAAGAACCAATCCTCCATGCTCCTCACAAAAGAAATAACAAAAAACAAGAATAGCAATACTATCTATGGTCACATTGAAACTTTTATAAGTTTTGCATCAATCAACTTTTGCTTCAAAGTATAACTCTAGTACCTTGTTGTTATGTCTTTTTTGTTATTCTTCATTCATATGTCTTTTACATAAGTATTTCTCTGACTTTCTTAATATTTATTTTGACCTTGATACTTATCACTCATCCATCAAATCGTTGTTGAAATAGATGAACTTCATGTTCTATTTGTTTTTAACTTTGAAACTATATTTTGTGTGTGTCTGTTAGTTGATAGTCTTGTGTTCTAAGAATTCTGCTTTATTGTACAGCTTTAATGTATAGCTTTAAAGGCTTTTCATTTACATATATTAATTTTCTTCTGTTAGTGTTACTAACTTTTAGCCTCTTTGCATAAGACCCTTACTAGTTGCTGCCATGAAAATAATATTCTATTGTGATCATTCATCTTTCTCTAGTAATTTGAGGTAGGAGGCATAGATTATATTTATCAGGATCTAAATCACTGCATATTAGTTTCATATCTGGGTTCACATTTCATGGATTTTATACATTTTTAAACCTTTATAGTATTTATAGTTACCTTATAATGACACCTATATAACAATGGTGAAATGGTATCAACAATTCAGTTACAACTTAAATGTTAGTGATCTGCTAAATATAAAATGTATTATTTTATTTAATATTATAAATTTGCTTTTGCTATTGAGTCTTCTTTGAAACTTATAACTCAGAAAATTCAGCTTTAGGTATTTAGGCTGTTTTCAAGAGAATCATGTACATATATATGTATATATATATGTACATACACACATACACATATGATGAATGTATATAGTCCATCATGAAAGTGAGGCCAATTTATCATATATCATGGTGTTTAATAGTACATTTGTTCTGATGTACATTTTGTATATCTTCCTTTGAACAATTTTCGATAATCTGAAGGCATTTCCAATCAAGATTTAACTTAATTTTTTCCCATCTATATATTTGATTCCTTGATATCTATCTCAATTTCTAAGTTTTTAACCTTGGATACCTACTCTAATAAATTATTTTGTATTTATATGATTGGAATGATAGTAGATATGTCTGCAATAAAATGTTTCATTTTGAACTGATGTTTTTGTGTGTTTTATATCCTGTTATTTGCTGAAGTCATTATCATTTCAGTTAAATTTTAGTTAAATATTTGGGCTTTTCTAAATAAACCACATCATCTACACAATAATCATTTTGTTTTCCATTTGCCTATGCTCCTTGGCTCAATTTCTTTTTCTTATTTTTAGCTAAGATTTCAAGAATAAATAAGTTAAATAGTTTTGGTGGATATCCTTGCTTTGCCAGTGATCTTATGGGAAAGGCCTCTAGCATTTCTCCATTAAAATATTCTTTGCTTTTGATTTTAGATAGCTATTTACCACTGTAAGGAGAGTTCCATTATTCTCAAGTTCCTTAATGGTTCTAACATAAAGGATACTATATTTTGTCAAAAATTCTATTCTGTACATATTTTTATGATCTTTGTTTTTGTTTTACTTATTGATGTGATTGATTATGTGTATAGTTTTACTAATGTTGAACTAGCATAAATTTAATTGGTATATAATGTGTAATCAAATATGTCACAGCACATTGCTAACATTTTATTCCAATATTTTTGCATTTTGTTCTTTAGAAATACTAGTCTATGGGTTTTCTTTCTCTGGTTTAAGTTTCTGGACCATATCTCTCTCAGACAAGGAATTTTATAGGATTCTTCCTTTACCTGTGTTATTGAGTTAATTAAGTTGAATGTTTGATAAAATTCATTTATAAATCCATTGGGTATTGGGTTTATTTTTCTCCCTGGGAATTTTTTTTATGAATTTATTAATTTCATTTCTGATGCTGGTGTATTAAAATCTCTTTTTCTTTTGTCAATCTGGGTATCTTATATATTTATAAATATTCATACCTTTTTTTGAGTAGATAAAATGTGAGAAGATAAAACAATTTTGCCTAATTTCCTTAATTTCCTTAATTTCTTCATTTGTTTTGAATTCTTTTATTTTTTGATTTAGGAAATTATCTTTTAAAATTCACACTAGCTGTTTATTATATTAGTTTTTTTTAAATCTGTATTTTACAATAGATTCTCTCAAGTTTTTTGTAAGAATTTTAATTTTTAATAAATATTGATTTGCTACTATTTTAGGATTTTTTAAAATACATGTTTGCTGTAGACTACAGGAAATGCTGATACCATGACTAATGCTGATATCCTTTGGTAGCATTTCTCAGTTAGAATTTAGTATTTTTTCAGACTGATTCCACCAACAATTATTTGATGTTTATGTCTTTTTACTGCCCTTCCAATGTTTAGTATTTTTCTCTTCTAGAATCTTTGCCAATTTAATAGTTTCATTTCTCTTATAAGTGGTTTGAAATATTTTCCCCCAGATGGTAGTTAATAGTTTATATTTCTTCCTTTGAAAATTGTTCCTGTCCTTTGACCATTTGTCTGGTGTTCAATGACTTTTAGTTATTTGCATCAGTTTCCTATAGATTTTAATAGTTATTTCTTTATTAATGATATTAAAATAAAAAAATTTTCCTTTAGGCTAAAGCTTTTGCTTTTGATTCTAGCTGTGTTGTTTTGTTTGAACAAAAGTCTTCAAATGTTAAATAATCAAAATTGTCTACTTTATCCTTTTTAATTACTTCTAAACCTTCTACTAAAGTCTTTTCCTAAACATAGTTATTAAAGGGTAACTTTTCCATCTTTTCACCTGTAATTGTATTTTTCCTCTTTAAAAAATTGATATGAATTTTTATACTTCTAGTTACTTAGACATTTGGAAGTGTAAGGTACTGGTCTAAATCTACTTTTTGTGAACTATCTTTTCCCCCAATAGTGTTTGTTGAATAGAGAGCTTTTCCCCCCATAGATTCTCTACTTGAGTTTATTGACTATTAGATTATTTGTTATTTCTATCTAGTTTGTGCTATTGCTCATGTACTTTTAAAACCAATATCAACTATTGTTTTGATGATTATAGCTTTATAATATAATTTGATATCTGACAAAACAAGTTATGTCTTTTTCATTCCATCCCTTCCCATCATTCCTTTTAAATTCTTGACCTTTTGTTACCCCAAAGGAATTTTATTTTTTTCTCTACATATATAAAATCATACTTTCAGAGTTTGGCCTAGTGCTAAAATTTTTATCTAATTGATGTGGTTTTATTATTTAAAAACATTACATTGCCATAGTCTAAATGTGAATAGAGTCCATTGAACTATTTTTTAACGTATATGTCATTGTTGCATAGCGTATAGAAAGAATCTCACAAATACATAAATATGTTTAAAAGATTTGTACATATTTGACCTATATCACATTGCTTTCTATCTCAGTAAGGGGGGAGGTAAGGGAGGGAGAGAGAAAAATTTGGAACACAAAATTCTTACAAAAATTAATTTTGAAGACTATCTTTACATATATTTCGAAAAATAAAATTCTATTGAAAGTTAAAAAGAAAAGAAAAGAAAGTCTCAAAGCCAAGAAGACTTGAATTCAATTTTACCTCTGCCAAATATTTGCTCTTTGACCTTGGTATGTCAATGTAACTACTTAGTACTTTAGGCAACTCTCTTCTACTATAAGTTGTAGAGAAGGTGCCAGCTTGCAATGGTGGTGGGGGTGGGATGTATGTGATTTCCTTATGTAGTAGTTCTTTTTGCTAGTGAAATAAACAGGCCTGGTTCCTATTGCTATCAATATGTGGTAATGGTTTTGTAGGTAACAGCTTTGCCTATTTTTGGATACATTAAGTATAGTATTAGATTTCTTTTTTTAGAGGGAGAGCATAGTTTTATTGGAAATAACACTGACTCTGGAGGACCAGGACCAGGTTTAAATTCCAGATCTGTTGCTTTTTATATATGTAACCATGAGCAAGTCATTTAACTTCCCTATACCTCAATTTCCTTATGTATAAAATGAATCTTGAACAAGATGACTTCAGAGGTCTCTTCTTGCTTACTTCTTTGATCTTTTCATCTACCCTAAGAAAAAACAACACTGACAAATTAATAGCTGGGTTCATTTTATTGCTGCAATTAGGTTTATGACCTCATCAATCTACTGAAATAGTTCTAAGTTATTTATGATCTTTTCGTTACCAAATCTAACCCATTTTCTCCATTCTAATCTTGCCCGACTTCTTTATAGTATTTGGAACCATTGACTATTTTCTGGATTCTTTCTTGACTTTTTTAACTTTGCTCTCCCTTAATTTACCTCTTACCTATATGACTTCTTCTCAGTCTCTCTTGCTATATTCTTCATCTGTGACACATCTACTTATTGGTGTCTCCAAGGTTTTCTTTTAGGCTCCCCTACCTTGCTGGACTGTCTAACTTAGTGATCTGATCAGCTTCACTAGCTTTAGTATCTCTCTCCAGATGATTCTCAGATTGATTTATCTAGTCCTCAGCTTCTTTTGAATTCGCTGTCAACTGCCTATTGAACATTATGAATCTGATCTTCCATAAGCATTGCAAGCATAGCACATCTAAAGCAAAAAAACATTAACTTCTCCCTGCTGCCCCATTCACCACTCTTGTGAACTTTTAACTGTTGAGGAGACACTATCTTCCCTTTGGATACCTAGCTAAGCAACCTCTATGTGGTGTCATTCTTGATTTTTTTCTTTGAGTGACTCCTTATATTTAATCTTTAGTCAATTCTTATACTTTATTTCTTGACAATGTTGCTTCTATAGGTCTTCTCTACACTTACGTAGCCAGTATCCTAATTTAGTCTCTTCTCCCTTTTCATCTGAACCATTGCATTGGACTTCCTGTTTTACTTCTCCTCACTTCCGTTCAATTTCCATCGTGTCTATTTTCTTAAAGCCATAGATATTAACCCTTACTCATTAAACTTAATTGATTCCCTTTTAGATCTAGGATAAAATAGTCTTCTGGATGGCATTTAAAATGTTTTTTTAAAAAAAAACATATAGAATTTAAAATTAATTGTCTTTATTCAGACTGTATGTAAATATGGAAAAATGACACTAAAGAGAGAAAATTAGCAGAAATTGTATTATCATCTGTCTTTTGACATTTTAATGATTTGATAAAATTAAATGAAAGAAATATTTTAAGTTATTACTTTGAATTATATTAGTAATAGTTTTGTGATACATCATAGATCTGAATTACTTAAGGAAAAATTATATTTAGTGAGAAAAATTTACATTTTTGGTCATGTATAATTCAAGTTTTTAAAAAGACAATTTGTTTCATGGATATATAAAGTGATTCATTCATTACATTTATTATGAACTGGATAACTACTTTGATTTCTTCATTTTCATGACTTGAACAGCCTAGAATTTAGAATCTTCTGTATTGTGTCATAGTCTAAAAGATTCTTGTTTTTAGGAGCTTATACCTAAGTAAAGAGAAATTCTATTTTTTAGGCATATGTTAAGTGTGTTTCATTCTAGAGTTTATAGGCAAAAATGGTTATAATAATCAGAAGATTGAGCTGTTATGAAATTATTAGACATATGTAGCCTGGTGACTTTAAAAAGTTCTTACAATGAAAAACATGTTGGTTTCTGTTTTAAAAACATTTGTTAATTTAGGGTTATCATGTTTTGTGATTGCAAATCATGTCTGTTTTCTTTAACTAGTATATAACTCATGCTTTTAATACTCTTAGATTATGCCATTATGAATTTTTTACAGCTACACAAAAACATAAGGAAAAGGAAAGCTTATATTATTGTATTTCATATGAGTTACTGGAGCATTTCCCCTACTTCCTTGAATATGAAAAAGAGAACTATGATAAATTAAACCCTCAGAAAGGATTTATCAAAAGATTTTTTTTGTTATGAAAACTAACCCAACAAAAAGCATTAGAACAAATTGACATCTGTGTGTTGTTTTTTTTTCCCTTCTCATCTGTTATGTTTGATTGTACATATTAGCATCTATCAAGATTGCTTGCTTTTTAAAATTTAAAAATTTTTCCTCCCTTTCTTACAAGACTTTCCCACCCAGCTCTTTTCATAACTGGCTTATTATATACTACTAGTCATTTCATTCCCTTGTTTCCATTAATTCTGTTTTCTCAGTATATTTACTAAATAAAGTGAAGATCAGAAGCCAGGCCAAGTAAATTCATAAAGATTATTTAGCAGTAAAAATAAAAAACATATTAATCAAGCCATGTTTCAAATAACTCTGACTTGAACGCAATCTCTTATGTTTTTGGCTTCTTTTACATAACTAGTTTTAAATGTAAAAACATAAATTCTAAAGAGTAGGAGTGGAAAAGGGGGGATGGTTTTCATTTGCCACAATTTCCTGTGAGACATGGTTCTAAACAAGGCCCATATTTACACAAGACAATATAGTTTTACATAGACTGAAGTATACAGCACATTTAAAACATTTTTTTATCCAGGCATGGGTATTTAATACTTTGACAATAAATTTGTTTAATAATGCTAGGTGAAGTTTAAACAATTTTTGAGTAATTTTACAGTAGAAACACCAGTTAAATCAACTCTCTCTCAGTAATAAATGTCAGAAAAAAATTAATTATTCTTACTGCCACTGCAAAATCAATTGCAAACTGACTTTTGCATTACTAAATTTTAAACCCCACACTTCTGTAACTTGTCAGAAGCAGGTTTTGGTTAATAGATATTTTCAGTGATGTAATGGGAACTTTTGGCAGTGAGTCAAACTATAATGGACTGTGATTAATGTTTTAATAAGCACTTTTCTATTGCTATGATACAGGGGTGAATTGGTTTCCTGCTCAGATTGATAGAACAGCAGGTGTGTATATGCAGTAAGTCATTTTTAAAAAATTGAATTTTTTGTATAGCATTAAGGTGTTTTAACTCAGACTTGGGATATGCTATTAGACATTCAGTATTACATTATGTATAGTGTGTAATTGTCAGAGAAACATAAATATTGGCTTGGAAAAAAAAGACTGAATTTTCAAAAATTCTACCGTCTTTTACATATATTATATATACACAATGCATATGTGTGTAAAAAGGGAGATAAATAGGAGAGCAGAAGGAAGGAAAAGGGAAAAAGAGAGTCAGTTTCAAAATGAGAAAATCCTGGGTTCAGATTTAAAACACACTAGCTTTGTGAACCTCTAGCAGAGCTCCTAATCTCACAGTACTCTTGGCTACTTTGTATGCTCTCTTGGAGTTCTCTTGGGAACTCCCTCTAACAGTGAAAATATAGGTCTACTCCATATCCTTACACACACACACACACACACACACACACACACACACACACACACACACTGGACTCTTAAGTCTCTTTGGACTTCTAATATCAGGATAGAAGGAAGAAAGCTTCAGGATAGAAGGAAGAAAACTTCTGGGAAGAAACTTAGTAAGAGAGGGGCTAGCAGTCTCCATTATGCTCCATTCTCAGCTTGCTATACTACAGACTTCAGTGAATCTCCCTTTGGGTGAGAACTGGATATCTCTCTCTCTCCCTTGCCTTCCCTCTCCCTCTTTTCTTCCCTCTCCCTTCTTCTCTTCCTCCTTGCCTCTCTCCTTCTTTCTCCTTTTTTCCCTCCCTCCCTCCTCTCCAAGGTCATAAAGATAAATTATGAATTTTTTCTTATGTGTGTATTAAAAGGTAGTCAACAACCTTCCCCACTTTTGAGAATTGGTGCTCTATTATTTCAAAACAATATAGCTTAGAAACTTAACATAGCCTTTCCTACCTAGAGCTGAAGAAAACTTTAAGATTAATGAAGTAGTGATTATCTAAGAATTCTTTAGCAAAAATATCCCTCTCCCTTTCAGTAATAGTTGTTTAAATGACAGCTAAAAAAATATAAAGATGTTTATAGCAGCTTTGAAGTCCATGTTAATGATGAAAATTTACAATTACAGAAAGAGCAACATTTAGTATTAAAATATTTATAACCCTAGGATTATCTTTTGTTTTTTTAATGGAAGTAAAATCTTATTCTTTTCTGTAGCTGGAAGATTTAAATGTTTACTATTTATTCTAGGCTCTTTTCTCTCTCTAGGAGAGAAGTTTTTAAACATTTTATGTTTTCATGGATCCCTATGTCAGTCTGATTAAAAACTGTGGACCTCCCAAAATATAGTGTGTTGCCTACATTCATAATTGAAGAAAATGCTAAAATTTCTTAGAAATTAGGAGATGATGCAGTTTTTTTCTCATATTTAGGTTCCTTAAAATTTCAGGAATCTGTGGATATATCCAAGTTCCAATCACATAGGTTTGTAACTTTGCCTTAACTCTTCACTCTACCTCACTCTATGTATCATTTATTTGCCAAGTCTTGTCAGTTTTTACTTCTGCAACATAAAGGAAATCTCTTCTTTTTACTTACATAGCCAACGCTTATTTCAGGCCCTCTGTTTTTGCAATAGTCTCCTTATTGGTTCTTTTCTAATCCATTTTACACAGAGATTTGAAAGTAATATCACCAAAGCACAAATCTTACTGTGTCATTCTGTTACTCAAGAAACTTAAGTGCCTCACATTTGCTTTTAGGAGAACTTATAAACTCTTGCATATAACATTTGAAGCCCTTCATAATATGGTTCCACTGTATCTTTTTCAGTCAGGCAATAAGCACTTATTTAGAATCTACTATGTGTCAAGCTCTGTGTACTAAGTCCTTTTCAGGATTATTGCACTCCTTAATATCTATTATTTCTTTTCATATTGGCTCACTTGATGTTATTTTCACACAGCATTTCATCTCTTCCTTCTTTGTTTTCTTTTAGTTTGTTTCCTACCTCTTCTGCTCCCTAGTACTTTTCAAATTTCAATTCATGTCACCTCTATACAAAATCTTTTCTGATAATCCTTTCTTATATCCTTTCAAAATTACTTTGTATTTACTTAAGTGTGTGCATATTGTTTCCTAAGATAGAATTGAATCTCTCTGAAAGCAGGTTTTGTTTTTATCTTAAACATAAAGATTAAAAAAAATTGCTTAAGAAGTGTTTATTGATTCATTGATTAAATCTGTCTCAACAGATAATTGAATTGTTAAATTATTATTCATTAACTTTGGATAAAGTAATTCTTATGGATATATGTATGTGCATGTTTGTATGCATTATTTTCTTGATAATTTTTTTTTTTTAATTTTGGTGAGGCAATTGGGGTTAAGTGACTTGCCCAGGGTCACACAGCTAGGGAAGTATTAAGTGTCTGAGGTCAGATTTGAACTCAGGTCCTCCTGACTTCGGGGCTAGTGTTGTATCTACTATACCACCTAGCTGACCCTCTCTTGATAAATTTTTAAAGCAGAACATAAATCCACAAACCAAAGTTTACGTCTTGAAAACCATTAATCAGAATACAGAGATGTGATATTTACTGATCACTCATTTAGGGTATATTATATTCTAGATTCTTATAATTAATTTTTGATTAAAAGAACCAAAAGAAATGTGCTGCTTTAACTTTACAAGTCATATACACCAGATATTATTGCAAATTAAATTTGTCTTCTTTTACATAGTTATAGCTAGTATATGTTTTCGTCTCTTGTCTATGCATTATTTCATTTGTCCAAATTTTTTATTTTTATTGTTCCTTAAGGCAAAATGTTATTCCATTACTGTAATATTCCAAAATTAACCAAGCACTTTTTCATTTGGTAAGCACAAGGTTTACAATTTTTTGATATTATAATTAATGAAGTTTAAATATTTTTGTATTTGTATCCTAATAAGCTTAGTTATAAACAGTTATGAAGTTAAAAGATAAGAATGATTTTGTAATTTTTTTCTTTCACTCCTTATTGCTTTTAAAAACTACACTACTTAGCTTTGGACTTCTTTTCCTGTAGCCCTCTACAAGATTGAATTTTTTTTTTGTCTTTTATTATATTTGGCAGTTTGATGGTAATGAGGCAATATCTGAGCATTGCTGCAAGTTGCATTTTTTTTCTAATCAGTCAATAATCCTTTATCAGGCACCTACTATATGCAAGGCACTTTTGGAAGCATTGGGAATGCAAAGAAAGGTAAAAGACAATTCTTGCTTTTTAGGAGTTCTGGGAGAGACAACATGCAAAAAACTCTGTACAAATTATCTGTCTGTGTGTCTATCGGTGTATATGTATGTATTTGTGTATATGTTTATGTATCTATTGAAATAATAAAGAAAAGAAAGGCACTAGAATAAGAGAAATCTCAAAGAACTTCATGTAGAAAGTAGAATTTTAACTGGGACTTGAAAGAAGCCAGAATAACCCTAAGGAGATGAGAAGAGAGGACATTCTAGGAATGAGGGACAATTAATGAAAATGCCACGAGTCAGGAGATAGAATGTTTTGTTTGAGAAACAGGAAGGAGACCAGTATCATTAAATCACAAAATATGGGAGTTGGGAAGACATAAGGTATAAGAAAACTGGAAAATTAGGTGGTCGTAGTTTATGAAAGGTTTAGAATACCAAACAGAGGATTTTATATTTGATCATGGAGGGCGTTGGGGGAAGGGGTTAAGGAAGGAGAGTAACATGATCAGATCTATGGGTTTAAGAAGACTATTTTAATAGCTGAGTGGAGAATGGATGTGGGAAGAGAACTGTGGTAGGTACACATATAAACTGGCTTTTGAAAAAGTCTAAGCATGAGTTGATAAGAGATAGTGCCAAAAAAAAAAGAAAGTGGGACATATTTGAGAGGTATTACTAAGGTAAAATTAATAAGCTTGGGCAACAAATTAGATATGGTGGGTGAGATAGGAGAAAATGAGTAGTCCACGATGCCATCTAGTTTGAGAATCTGAGGAACTGGGAAGATGGTGATATCTTTGACAGCAAAACGAAGAAAAAAGTTTTTTTTTCTCTTTTGGAAAAAGATAATGAACTCAGATTTTGACATGTTGAATTTAAGGTGTCTACAACCTATCTGTTTTGAGATGCCTATTAAATAGTCTATTGGAGATGTTAGAAAGTTTGGAGCTGAATAAGTAGACTTAAGAATCATTACTACAGGGGGCAGCTAGGTGGCGCAGTGGTTAGAGCACCAGCCCTGAAGTCAGGAGAATCTGAGTTCAAATCTGGTCTCAGACACTTCCTAGCTGTGTGACCCTGGGCAAGTCACTTAACCCCAATTGCCTCAGTAAAAAGCAAAAAAAAAAAAAAAAGAATCATTAGTACAGAGATGGTAATTGAATTCATGGGACCTAATAAGATCACAGTAAATAGTACAGAAAAAAGAGAAGACAGAGCCCTCTGAGATATAGGTAGTTGAGACTAAATGATCAGATAGAAGAACCAAGAGAAAGTAGTGACATGAAAATCTCGAGAAATCTGACAGCCGTGAAAAAGAGATGGTGAGCAACAATGTCAAAGACTGAAAGGATGATAATGAAGATTAGGATTGAGAAGAGGCAATTAGACTTTAACAGTTAAGAAAACATTACTAATTATGGAGAGAGCAATTTCTGTTGAATAATGAGGTAATAGCATATTTCCATGATGGCACAACAAAGAGGTAAGGGTCTATAGTTTTAGAATATCACATATGTGTTGGTTGTATTTGCTGAACATCATTTTGTTATTTAAAAATCTTTTCAAGGAAAGAGCATTTATAAAGCAGAAATTATTTTGATGATCTATGGAGATATTATATATACCCATCTGCCACGGTTTCCCACACCATTCATTATTGCCACTTGTCCCAGCTTCTAGATTATACTAAAGCAGGTTAAGAGAGGACAAGAATTCTTAGGTACAACTAAGATTACATACACTTAAATGTTCCTGATCACCACTGTTCTCTCTTAGATTTTTATGACCTTTATTTTTAAAATCTATATGCTTATTAAAATAGCCATTTTTCCTTTAAAGTAATTGTCATTTAAAAATTCATAATTGTTAGTAAAGATTAATGTTATATCCTGCTACTTTAAACTTTTAGACTTAATACATAATGGATATGGTGCTGAAAATTTTTGATTGAAAATAGTTGTTAAGTTTCCAAGGTGAGAGAATTATTTCCCCAGTCACTCCCAAGTGCCAGAGAACTTTATGAAAAAAAAAAAACAAAAGTACCTACAGGTTGAAATAATTATTTCTTCTCTAACATGTATAAACAAACTGATTTAATGTTTAAATTGAGTAGTTTAGGAGTTAAATCTCTTACAAGATATAGGATACCTAGTACTTTAATATCTGGCATTTCCAGAACTTAAAGGTTTCTTACTGTTACTGGTTCACTAGAGGTTCACACTTTGTTTTTTCAGGGATAATATTTTTCAGCAGATTTTATATTTGGTGAAATCAGCCAGCATGCTCATTTATGTTCTTTATCTTCATTTCTGCTCTGCTTTGGAATTACTTAGTCTCTCGGGTTTGGTTCTCTTGGGTATGAAACTTTTCTTTGCTATCATTGGTGAATTGGCAACACTGAAGGCAGCAGTCTTAGCTCAGACTAGTTCATTGGGTTTGCCATTCTTTACTATTATGTGAATTAGATATTCAAATAGAAAAAAAAAATCACATAGACATCCTTTGGCAGGGTTGTAAAGCCAGATGTTCTGGCTTTTAAAATATTCCAAAATGTCATGTTTATTCTTTTCTCTAGTGATTCTTTTCTTTAATTTGTGGAAGATAATCCTTTACTTTTTTTAGGGGTGGGGGAGAGAGGATGATAAAGAACTCAGACATATCGAGTTGGTGTTTGTGTGATTTGGAATAGTTTTTATATACTGAGGTTCCAGCTTAACTAAATACACATAATTCTGCTTTTTTATGTGTTTTTATTTCATTTTTTCATTTTATTGATTTTTATTATGTTTTATTAAAGTTTTTTATTTTCAAAACATATGCATAGTTTTCCACATTCAACCTTGCAAAATCTTGTGTTCCAATTTTTTTTTCTTTCCCTTCCTCCATCCCCTTCCCTAGAAGGCACCTAATTCAATATATACTAAACAGGTATAATTCTTTATATATTTTCACAAATATCTTGCTGCACAAGAAAAATCAGATCAAAAAGGAAAACAAAATGAGAAAAAACAAAATGCAAGCAAATAGCAGCAAAAAAGTGAAAATGCTATCTTGTTACCCACACTCAGTCCCCACAGTCCTCTCTCTGGGGGAAGATGGCTCTCTCCATCACAATATCATTGGAACTGGTATGAATCATCTCATTGTTGGAAAGAGCGATGTCCATCAGAATTGATCATCTTATGCTATTGCTGTTGCTGTGTACAATGTTCTTTTGGTTCTACTCATTTCACTTAGCATCAGTTCATGTAAATCTGTCTACGTCTCTCTGAAATTATCCTGCTGGTCGTTTCTTATAGAACAATAATATTCAATAACATCTATATACCATAATTTATTCAGCCATTCTCCAATTGATGGGCATCCATTCAGCTTCCAGTTTCTACCTACTACAAAAAGGGCTGCCACAAACATTTTTGCACATGTGGGGCCCTTTCCCTCCTTTAAGATCTCTTTGGGATATCAGCCCAGGAGAAACACTCCTGGGTCAAAGGTTATGCACAGTTTGATCACTTTTTGAGCATAGTTCCAAATTGCTCTCCAGAATGGTTTGATTACTTCACAACTCCAACAATGTATTAGTGTCCCAGTTTTCCCACGTCACCTCCAACGTTTTCCTGTCATCTTAGCCAATCTGAGAAGGGTGTAGTGGTACCTCAGAGTTGTCTTCATTTGCATTTCTCCGATCAATAGCATTTTTTCACATGACTAGAAATGGTTTTGATTTCTTCATCTGAAAATTGTGTTCATATCCTTTGACCATTTATCAATTGGAGGATGACTTGAATTCTTATACATTTGAATCACTATTTTATATTTTTATATCTTTTAAAAATGAGGCCTTTAGCCTGGAGAGACTTATATGAACTGATGTTAAGTGAAATGAGAAACCAGGAGATCATTGCACAAAGCAACAACAAGATTATGTGATGATCAATTCTGATGGACCTGGCTCTCTTCAACAATGAGATGTTTCAAACTAGTTCCAATTGCTCAGTGATGAAGAAAGCTATATACATCCAAAGAAAGGTCTGTGGGATCTGAATGTGGACCACAACATAGCATTTTCATGCTTTCTGTTGATGTTTGCTTACATTTTGTTTTCCTTCTCAGGTTTTTTTTTTTCTTTCTAGATCAGATTTTTCTTGTGCAGCAAGATTTGTATAGATATGAATACATATATTGAATTTATCATATATTCTAACATAGTTAACATGTATTGGACTACCTTCCATCTAGGGGAGGGGCTGGGGGGAAGAAGGGAAAAATTTGTAAAAGAAAGTTTTGCAAAGGTCAATGTTGAAAAATTACCCATGCATATGTTTTGCAAATAAGAAGCTTTTTTTTTTTCATTAAAACTTTTTATTTGCATAACATATGTATGGGTAATTCCTCAACATTGATCCTTACAAAGCTTTCCATTACAAATTTTTCCCCCAGTCTCCTCCCCTCCCCTAGATGGCATGAAGTCCACTACATGTTAATTATATTAAAATACTTGACAAGTTGAATATATGTATACATATTTCCATACTTATCTTGCTGTGCAAGAACAATCGTATCTACATGAGCAAAAATATCTGAGAAAGGAAACCCAATGCAAGCAAACATCGATAGAGATCCTGAAAATGTTATGTTGTGGTCCACATTTCATATCCCTCTCTCTGGGTGCATATGGCTTTCTTCACTGAACACTTGGAACTGGTTTGAGACAGCAAATAAGAAGCTTTAAAAAAAATAAATTTTAAAAAATGAGGCCTTTATCAGAACTCTTGGATGTAAAATTTCCCCCCCAATTTACTGCTTCCCTTCTAATTTTGTCTGCATTGTTTTGTTTGTACCAAAAGTTTTTAACTTAATATAATCAAAATTATCCATTTTGTATTCCATAATATACTCAAGTTCTTCTTTGACCACAAATTCCTTCCTATAGTTTTAGGTCTGGTACATCTAGGCCAACTTCATTTGCATTTTCATTAATTCCCTTGAAATAATTCACCTTTCATTCTTCCAGATGAACTTTGTTGTTATTTTTTCTAACTCTGTATGTTGTTATTTTTTCTAACTCTGTAAAATAATTTCTTGGCAATTTGATTGATATGGCACTGAATAAGTAGATTAATTTAGGTTGAATTGTCATTTTTATTATATTAGTGTGGCTTACCTGTGAGCGCTTGATATTCTTCCATTTGATTAGATCTGACTTTATTTGAGTAGAAAATGTTTTGAAATTGTGTTTTTATAGTTCCTGACTTTCTCTTGGTAAGTAGACTCTCAAACATTTTCTATTATCTACATTAATTTTAAATGGTATTTCTCTTTGTATCTCTTACTGCTGAATCTTGTTGGTAGCATAGAAATATTGATGATTTCTGTGGACTTATTTTGTATATTGTAACTTTGCTGAAGTTGTGAATTGTTTCTAGTAGTGTTTTTAGTTGGTTCTTTAGGATTCTTTAAGTATACTATCATATCATTTACAAAGAGTGTCCCAGTTTTCCCACATCCCCTCCAACATTCATCGTTATCTTTTCCTGTCATTTTAGCCAATCTGACAGGTGTGTAGTGGTACCTCAGAGTTGTCTTAATTTGCATTTCTCTGATCAATAGTGATTTGGAGCAACTTTTCATATGACTAGAGATGGTTTTAATTTCATCATCTGAAAAGTATCTGTTCATATCCCTTGACCACTTACTTATTGAAGGGTGGCTTGAATTCTTATATATATGAGACAATTCTCTATATATTTTAGAAATGAGGCCTTTACCAGAACCATTAAATGTAAAGATGATTTCCCAATTTGATGCTTCCCTCCTAATCTTGTCTGCATTTGTTTTGTTTGTACAGAAACTTTTTAACTTAATATAATCAAAATTATCCATCTGGTGTTCAGTTAGGAGTTCCAGGTCTTCTTTGGACATAAATTTATTCCATCTCCACAGGTCTGAGAGATAAACTATATTATGTTCCTCTAACTTGCTTACAAAGTCCCTCTTTATATCTAGATCATGAACCCATTTAGATCTTATCTTGGTATGTGGTGTTAGGTATGGGTCAAGCCCTAATTTCTTCCACACTAGTTTCCAATTTTCCCAGCAGTTTTTGCCGAATAGTGAGTATTTATCCCAAAAGCTGGGGTCTTTGGGTTTATCGAATACTAGATTGTTAAGGTTATTGTGAACGTATCCAACCATTCTGGAGAGCAATTTGGAGCTATGCTCAAAAAGTTGTCAAACTGTGCATACCCTTTGACCCAGCAATGTTTCTATTGGGCTTATATCCCAAAGAGATCTTAGAGGAGGGAAAGGGACCCACCTGTGCAAGAATGTTTGTGGCAGCCCTTTTTGTAGTGGCTAGAAACTGGAAACTGAAGGGATGCCCATCAATTGGAGAGTGGCTGAATAAATTATGGTATATGAATGTTATGGAATATTATTGCTCTGTAAGAAACGACCAGCAGGACGATTTCAGTGAGGCCTGGAGAGACTTGCATGAACTGATGCTGAGTGAAACAAGCAGAACCAGGAGATCATCATACACAGCAACAACAGTATTACATGATGATCAATTCTGATGGACATGGCTCTCTGAAACAAAGAATTGTCTCAAACCAGTTCCAGTTGTTCACTGAAGAAAACCATATATACCCAGAGAGAGGGAAATGAAATATGGACCACAACGTAACATTTTCATGATCTCTATTGACATTTGCTTGCATTGTGTTGCCTTTCTCTGATTCTTTTTTTTTCTTGTAGATAGGATTTTTCTTGCATAACTTGTCAAGCATTTCAATATTATTAACATGTAGTGGACTTCCTGCCATCTAGGGGAGGGAAGGGGACTGGGGGTAAAATTTATAATGGAAAGCTTTGTAAAGATCAATGTTGGGGAACTACCCATATGTTATACAAATAAAAAGCTTTAATAAAAAAAAAAAAACAAAGTGATAATTTGGTTTCCTCACTATCCATTCTAATTCCTTTTATTTCTTTTTTTCTCTTATTTATTGCTAAGGCTAATATTTGTAATACAATATTGAATAATAATGGTGATAATGTGCCGTATTGTTTCATCCCTGATCTTACTGAGAATGGTTCTAGTTTGTCCCCATTACATATGTTTGCTGATGGTTTTAAATAAATGTTCCCAATCATTTTAAGGAAAACTCCATTTAATTCTATATTCTCAAGTGTTTTTAATAGGAATGGGTGTTGGATTTGGTCAAATGCCTTTTCTCCATCTATTGAGATAATATAAGACTTCTGTTAGTTTGGTAATTGATACAGTCAATTATGCCTGCATTTCTGGTATAAATCCTCCTTGGTCATGGTATATTATCCTGATGATAACTTGCTATAATCTCTTTGCTAACATTTTATTTAAGGTTTTTGCATCAATATTCATTAGGGAAATTGGTTTATAATTTTCTTTCACTCTTTTGACCCTCTATGGTTTAGGTATCACCACTATATATGTGACATAAAAAGAATTTGGTAGGACTCCTTCTTTTGCTGTTTTTTAAAATACTTGCATAGTATTGGAGTTGTTTTTTAAATGTTTGGTAGAATTCACATGCAAATCCATCTGGCCCTGTAGATTTTTTCTTAGGGAGTTGATTAATAGCTTGTTCAATTTCTTTTTTCTAAAATGGAACTATTTAAATAATTTATTTCCCTCCTCTACTAATCTGGACAATCTATATTTTTGTAAATATACATCTATTTCATTTAGATTATCATATTTATTGCCATACAGTTGGGCAAAATAGGTCCTAATTATAGCTCTAATTTTCTCTTCATTGGTGGAAAGTTCACCCCTTTCATTTTTGATACTAACAATTTATTTTCTTTCCTTCTTCTAATCAAATTAATTAAAAGTTTATCTTTTTTATTGTTTTTTTCTTAAAACCATTTAGTTTTATTAGTTCAATAATTTTCTTAACTTTCAATTTTATTAATATGCCCTTTTATTTTCAGAATTTCAAAATTAGTATTTAATTGTGGGTTTCTAATTTGTTCCTTTTCTAGCTGAAGGATCTGCTTGTTGGAATGCCTTGGCAAGATAAACATCTAAAATGAACTCCTCAGTGTTCTTGTATGTAAGAAGTAAATAGTATCTTCAGGTCTTGTTTTCTTTGTAGAAATCTTTTGAATACCTTTTAAAAATTAAAATGTCCAACTTTTTTTCATTTATGATTAGATGTAGACTTGCAGGCTTTTGGGCTGCATCCTAAACTTCTTTGCTCTTCAGAACACATTATTCTGTTTCTGATGGGTGTAGAATAGTTTTATATTATTGAAGTTTTCTTTCCTTCATGCTCCATGACTACTCCCTAGCTATACCTGCTTCCACCCCAGATCTATGGATTTTTTAATATTAGAATTTTGTTTCCTGTGGAGGAAGTTTTCTTGTATTATTTCTTTCCTTATGATGTTTTGATTTTTTTATTTGTATATACCTAAGAGATCTATAATCCTTAGGCATCTTGTTTTCAGCATCATTGTTCAGGATCATTGATCTCAAATGGGGGGTTGCCCTTTCTTTTCATATTAATTGCTTTTTGTTTTTCTTTTAGATTGTCCTTTACTTCCATGGGTATTTGTATTCCCAGTCAGTTTTTCACACTTTTGCTTATTTGTGGAGACTTTCACTATGTATTCAAGTTTTTCTACTGTCACTTATTTTGACTATGCAACATAAAATATGTTTTCACAATTCTTGTTTCTCTTTAATTAGAAACATCCTACTACAGTTCCATGCTCATTTGGGAATCCTTAAGGTTCTTTTTGTCATTAGCTCTTGATTCTTGATTGATTTTCTTTTGCTTTGAAATATTTTCCCATAGATCTGGAGACCAAATTTCCTTTTACTATTACTTATTATCTTCCCTGTTGTTTTTTTCTACTTATATACTCAAAGTCTTTAAATAATTTTTTCCCCTAAGATATTTGGCAATTTTAGTATTTTTTCCTTATTTCCCCCTATTATTCACTTTCTGAATCTCTCTCCTTTGATGGCCATTTCCCTAGGGGATAGTTCTCAGAGTCTTAGCTTCCTTCCATGCTTGTTAATTCATGGTTCATAAGCATTTGGCTCTTTCTTAAGTGATTTCTGGGGAAATAAAACTGGATTTGGCTGGATGCTGGGATACTTTTTTCACACTTGTGGAGTATCACATAGATATATTGGTGTATTTTGCCCCTTTTCCTTTAGTTTTCTAGTTCTTTCGCTGTAGCACAGAGCAATGCTATGCTGCAATCCACAGCCTAAATAAATTTCTCCTTGAATTTCTGCAGCACTGTGTAGAAGGGGGAAGGTGTTTGAAATAGGAAATTGATGTCTGTAGTAAGTGTAGACATATGTCTTTCCTCACTATCCCTGTTATCACTGTTCCTTTATTATCTGGTCAAGCTCTACTTCAGCAAATAGAGCTATTGTTCCTTGTTGCTGTTGTACTTGCTGCTGTTTCTGCCATTTTGATCTGAGGCACTAGGAGACTGGAATGAGGTGTAGAGTTGAGTTGTTTCGAAGTGCATAGATCATCTTGTACAGTCCTGTTGCTGGTAATATGATGGGGTGGTAGATGAGGGATTGCTAAGGAAGTATGTTAGGAACTAGAGATCAGGATTCTTGTACTTTTATTTCTGCTGTATAATTCCTATTTTGAGAAAATAGTAAGGATTAATGAAGCTTTCTAGTCCTTTTTTTTTCTTCTTTTTTTTTAATGAAATATTTGAGGGTCTCTATAAATGGTTTAGTGCACAGTAAGTGACAAAGAATCCTCTAATTGTTGGCTAAATGTTTCTCCCTTGATTTGCATGGTTTCAGGCTGAGAACATAGGAAGATTGGTTCTGGGAAGGGGTTAAGAGAAATACCACAGGGGCAGCTAGGTGGCGCAGTGGGTAGAGCACCAGCCCTGAAGTCAGGAGGACCTGAGTTCAAATGTGGTCTCAGACACTTAACATTCCCTAGCAGTGTGACCCTGGGCAAGTCACAACCTCAATTGCCTCAGCAAAAAGCAAAAAAAAAAAAAAAGAAAGAAATACCACAGAAACTTCATAAGCATTTTTGTTGCTGTATTTTTTCCTGACAAATAAGCTCTTTTCTCCCATAGTACTTTCCCATCTCTCCATCACTCACTTCCTCTTTCCTTCCTTTCTTCTTTCCTTCCACCCCCCCCTTACTCCTTTTGTTCTCCCCTCTTCCCCCTTCCTCCTTCTCTCTCCCTCTCCCTACCTCTCTCTGTCTCTCTGTGTGTCTCTGTGTCTATCTCTCTCTTACACACACACACTCACACACACACACACACGCAGTTAATGAGACCTATCTAGAATGATTTTGCTGGGCATTTTAATTTTTGTTTGCTACTTGTTAACAGGATATTTTAATAAGTTGATACTAATGTTACATATTGTATTTAGCTTTGAGCTTTGTTGCTTTTTACTGTTGTCTTCCTTATCATTGTTATAATTATTTTGTATATTATACCTTATGTTTTCTTTACTCAACCAGCTGTATTTTAGAAGTCTGTAGTCCTTTATAAGGAAAAATATATATGAGCTACTTCATAGAAACTAATATATAAAAAAAGAAAAAATTAAAAACAAAAGCAGAATTAGTGAATATGTGACATTGTGTATATCATTACGTAACAGTAGGTTATTTTCATGTGGAATAATTGCTGCTCAGAAATTTTGCACATGAACTATGAGAAAGCCCTGAAGGGGATTTTCCTATGAACAGGTCTTCCAGCCCTGTGGGGCTCCTCTTTGGTCTTGTTTGGTATTTATTATCTATAATACCATGGTAGCCAATCTTTTTGCTTCACTGGCTTCATTATTAACAATATAAATGCCAGTTGTTAACTATTAGTTGTAACAGTAACAATTGGCATTTATATTGATTATACCAGTTGTGGTTACTGTGGCAAAAGAATAACTGTAGCGATTGGCATTTATATTAATTACATTTTACGATTTATAAAACAAGGCAAAGAGGTATAGTGGTAACTCTGTATTCCTGGAGTCAGGGAGGGGACTTAGGACATAATCCTAGCAGTGTTAGACACTACTTGTATGACCTTGGGGAAAGTCACTTAAGTTCTTTGGACCTCAATTTCTTTATCTCAATTATTTAAAAAATCTTGGACTAAGTGACTAAGGTTTCTTCTAAATCTGTGAGTTTATAATCTCTCTTCATTCAACAAGTATTTGTAAAACACCTATTGTCCCAAACACAGGACATACAAAAACAGAACTTCTGCTCCTAAGGAGTTTATATATTTTCTTAATTTGATTTTTAAAACTTGTTTTAGTGATTTTTTTTTGGGGGGGGGGGTTTGTATTACTTTCCTTTCCACCCTCCCTACCTTACCTAGAAAAGTAACAAAGATGAAACAAGTTTCATAACAGAAGGAAAAAAGGAAAAAAAGAAGAATTAAGAAAAGGTAAATATGTCAACAGTTTAGACAATAATTCACACACACACACACACACACACACACACATCTTCCTCTCTCTTGCAAAGAAAGAAGATTCATTTTCTGAATTCTTTTTAGTGGCCAAGGTTTTTTATTATAATTATAGACTGTTAATTTAATATTTTTATTATTTTCATTTTATAGTCTCATATATTGTTTTGGGGTTTTTTTGCTTTCAGTTATTTCAGTCTGTATCAGTAAGTCATCTTATATTTTTCTGAATTTATATTCTCCATCATTTCTTATGGTACAATACCGTTCTTTACTAATAAGTTATTAGTATATGTGCTGCCGAAGCAAGCATGGTATATCATAATTTATGTAGCTATACACCAGGCAATGGATATCTACGTTGTTTCCACTTCTTTCTTACCACAATCAGTAAGCATTTATTAAATGCTTCTGATGAGCTAAGGATAAAAATATAGAAAGTGAAATACTTCAATGCAGGAGATAGGAAATACTTCTTTAAGTATATATTCAGGGGCAGTTAGGTGGCGCAGTGGATAGAGCACCAGCCCTGAAGTCAGGAGGACCTGAGTTCAAATCTGGTTTCAGACGCTTCCTAACTGTGTGACCCTGGGCAAGTCACTTAACCTCAATTGCCTCAGCCAAAAAAAAAAAAAGTATATATTCAAAAGAAACATAAAAGAAAATAAATATAAATAAATTCATAAAAGAAAATAAATACAAATAAATTCAGGAAAGGCATTAGCATTTGGAGTGGGGGAGGGGAAGTATAGATCCAGAAAGTATAAAAAGTAGTGTATTGAGTGTGTCTTGAAGAAAGAAAGGAATTTTATGAGATACAGGTGATGAAGCAGAAGATAGTGTCAGATATAAAGAGAGAAGATTGGTTTGATTGTATTGCAGAGTACAAGAAGAATAGTAATATGAAATGAGAAACACTGGTCTTGTTTGGTATTTATTATCTATAATACCATGGTAGCCAGTCTTTTTGCTTCACTGCCTTTATTATTAACAATATAAATGCCAGTTGTTAACTATTAGTTGTAACAGTAACAATTTTGACTTATGGGAATGATATTATAAAATATTCACTTAAAATCACTTTTGTAGATGTGTAGAGGATGAAGTAGATAGACTGCTAGGCCTAGATTCAGGAAAACTTGAGTTCATATCTGGTCTCAAATACTTACCAGCTGTGAGACACTAAGCAGGTCACTCAATCTTTTTTGCCTCAGTTTCCTCGTCCTTAAAATGGGAATAAAAAACAGTACCCAGCTTCCAGGATTGTTGTAAGGATCAGAGAAGAGAATACTTGTAAAATGCTTAATGTAGCGCCTGGGACATAATAAGCACAAAAAAAGTTAGCTATTAGAGAGCTACTAATAAGGAGATTGTTGAATAATCCAGGCAAGATATAATAAAAGCCTGAAATAAAATGATGGCTGGGTGAATTAAGAGAAGGGATTGAATAAGAGAACTACCATAAAAGGAGAAATGGCAATATTTGGTAACTTATTGGATATGTGGGGTATGAGTGGGAGGAATTGAAGATGACATCAAGGCTATGAACTTGACAGACAATGGAAGCATAGTGTGGTACCTATGAAAGAAATAGGGAAATTCAGAAGAGGGTTGGACCTGAGAAAAAATGAAAGTAAATGAGTTCTGATTTGGATATTTTGAGTTTGAGGTATCTTTAAAACATCTAATTTGAATGCCAAATAGTCTGGACTTGTAACTCTTGGGGAGTGCATCTTTTAAGCTATCTGTATTAGAGATCTAAAAACCCATGGAGTTGATGAAATCACTAAGGTAACATAGAGTAGAAAAATTAGAGGACCGGGGATAGAATCTGAGAAACCACCCACAGTTATGGGATGTGATAGGATAATGAAGTGGAACAGACAGGAAGAAAGCCAGGAGAAAGTAGTGTCACAAAACTCAAGTTGAGAGAGTACCAGGGGGTTAGAGGGTAGTCCACAGAGTCAAATACAGTAGAGAGTTCTTGCAGGATAAGAACTGGGAGAAGAATATCAAATTTGGTTATTAAGAGATCATTACTAACTTCAGAGATAATGATGAAATTGGAGGCCAGACTATAAAAATTTGAGATGTGATTAGAGAGAAAATAGAAGCAATTAGGCTAAATAACTTTCTGGAAGGTACACTGAGAATGAAAGGTAAAATAGAAGATAATAGCTTAAGAGGCTAATAGGGTTTATAAAGGTGCTCTCTCTCTCTCTCTCTCTCAATCCATATATTATATATATATATATATATTTATATGAAAGATAATAGAGAATAGAGCCCAAAGCTAGAAAGATATGAAAGATTAGAGTGGGAAGAAGTGATTGAGAGGACTTTCTGTTACAAAAGGTAGGGGGGTTGAGATTAATGGCACATATAGAGGGGTTGATCTTTGCCTATAGAAGATAATGCATATCATTATCAGAGACTAAGAGAAAGGAGGAGAAAGAAAGATGTGATATCAATAAGTTAGCTTTTGAGATTAAGAAGAGATAAGACTGAACTCACTCAATTTAAATGGCTGCAATTTTCTCATCAAAACAAGTCGACAAGCATTTACTTAGGGCCTACTATATACCAGGCATTGAACAAAGCCTAGATATACTAAAACAAAATGCCATCTCTCCAGAAGCTCTCAAATCTAATGTGGAAGAACCTTTGCTGAGAGGAGAATGTATGGAAAACTTGAAAAGAAAGGATGTTTGGAAGAGGGTTTGAGAGGAATGTTAGGGAATTAAATTTCAATGTCAGTGAGGACCCAGGTGAAAGTCTGATAGCATCAATCTATAGCATACCCAATAGCATAATTATATAATTTCCCATGGCAGAGGAATTGATGGTAAAAATAATCCAGAGCTAGGGTTTTGGTGGAAGAACATTGATTGGGCAAAGGGACAAGGGATTTGATAGTGAATTATAATGTAGAGTTTAATTGGTTAATAGTAGAGTTGAGATTGGAAAGAGAGTAAAATCAGAGCAGAAGCAATGGCATGAGAAAGTACCAAGTAAGGGGTGGGAAGATTTAGGGTCCTGGTGAATAAAAAAAGTACAATGTAAGACAGGGATAAATAGATGATTATGATCAGATAGAGGAAAGTCAAGTTTATGCCACAATTTGTTCAGCTTCAATGGATGAGTGCCCCTTTTGTTTCCAGGGTTTTGTTTTTGTTTTGCAACCATTAAAAATTGCTCTGAATATTTTTGGTACATATGGAGTCTTTTTGACTTTTAAAACCTTTTATTATACAACTAGAATGATCTCTGGGTCAAAAGTAGGGCATTATATTTTATTGTTTTAGTAATATGCTTTATGTGAAAGTGTTAAATAGCAGAATCACACTAAGAATTGCTGAATTCATGAGTAAAACTGGAAGCTCTGTGACTTCCTTTTGTCAGCAAATTAGAATTATAGCAAAGCATGCACATTTTTGGATTGCTGCAGTCTAAATTGCCCTTGAGCCAAGAAATGAGAAGAAAGCAAACTTGGGGAACCATTTGCCTCATCAGACTTATGTGTTCCTTTGGAACTCATTCTCTGAACATTGACAAGTGAAGTGAATATAAATTTATCATTTTGATTCTGGAAATATGACACTTACCATCTATCTATCTTGATTTCTATATTAATATAATCTGTTATAACGAACCCTTCTTTTACACTTTGACAAATTTTCACTTCTCTATATGGTATCTACATTGCTAACTAAAGGTACTAAAAAGCTTTGTAAATTAATCTCTAATGGGAAAATGAAACTGAATTAAGGAAATCAGTTCTGAATTTAAGATATATGTTATTGTTGTGAAACTTGGTTTTATTAAAACTGTTCAAAACATCAACCAAAATCTGATGTTTTATACAATATTACATATTTGTGGACCCATATCTCTGTAAAGGATGTAGTACAGAAAGTGTTGTCCCCCTTTCCTTCTTCCCTTCTCTTTTTTCTCCTCTTTCCCTTTTTTTTTCCTCTCTCTCTTTCATTTTGCAAGGACTTGACATTTTTTTCCTGATTTGAGCTTCACGACAACTCTATGAAACAACTATTAGCCTTATTTTACCAGTGAGGAAACTGGAGCAGAGAAGGGTTAGGTGACTTTCTATATGCTTTGGTCATTTCTCATTTTATGTTGTTTTTAAACTAGACAAAATATAATTATTAGATTTAATAGTTATTCTAAAAAATAAATAGCTTTTTTCAAAATACATACAAAGATAGTTTTCAGCATTCACCCCCATAAAACCTTGGATTGCAAATTTTTCTCCCTCTCTCACCATCTCCTCTCTCACCTAGACAACATGTAATCAAATATAGATTAAACATGTGGAGTTTTTCCACTTTTATCATACTGCACAAAAAAATGAGAAAGAAACAAACAACAACAACAAAAGGTGAAAATATTATGTTGTTCTCCATATTCAGTCCTCTTAGGCTTCTCTCTGGGTGCAGATGGCTCTTTCCATCACAAATCAATGGGAATTGCCTTGAATCACCTCATTGTTGAAAACAGCCAAGTTCACCATAGTTGATCATCACATAATCTAGTTATTGTTGTTTACAAGGTTTACTTGGTTCTGCTCACTTCATTTGTATCAGCTCATGCAAATCTTTCTAGGTTTTTCTGAAATCAGCCTGCTCATCATTTCTTTTCTTTTTCTTTTTCTTTTTCTTTTTAAAGTCAAGAAACATTTATTTACTCCATATAAGATATATCTTAACACACAATCCTCACAGTGCTGGGAATACAAACAAAAGCTGAAAGATAATCTCTGTATTCAAGGAGTTTATATAATAATAGAGGAGGGCAGTACATGAAAGGAAGCTCAAAGGGGAGTGGAGGGAAGATGGTAACAATGGAGCACGATAGAGAAATTCTTTTTTTTCCTTTTTCCTTTTTTTTTTTTAAATTAAAGCTTTTTATTTGCAAAACATATGTATGGGTAATTTTTCAACAATGACCCTTGCAAAGCTTTCCATTACACATTACCCCCCCCCAGTCCCCACCTCTCCCCTAGATGGCAGGAAGTCTACTACATGTTAGTTATGTTAAAATACTTGACAAATAGAATATGTGTATACATATTTTTACAGTTATCTTGCTGTGCAAGAAAAATCGGATCTACAAGAAAAAAAAAACTGAGGGGCAACTAGGTGGCGCAGTGGATAGAGCACCAGCCCTGAAGTCAGGAAGACCTGAGTTCAAATCTGGTCTCAGACACTTAACATGCCCTAGCTGTGTGACCCTGGGCAAGTCACTTAACCTCAATTGCCTCAGCAAAAAGCAAAAAAAAAAAAAGAAAAGAAAAGAAAAAAAACTGAGAAGGGAAACATAATGCAAGCAAACATCAATAGAGAGCATGAAAATGTTATGTTGTGGTCCACATTTCATATCCCTCTCTCTGGGTGTATATGACTTTCTTCACTGAACAATTGGAACTGGTTTGAAACATTTCATTGTTGAAGAGAGCCACATCCTTCAGAATTGATTATTATATAGTCTTGTTGTTGCCGTGTATAATGATGTCCTGGTTCTGCTCATTTCTTTCTTTTTTTTTTTTTAATTTTATTTTATTTGCAAAACATATGTATGGGTAATTTTTCAACATTAACCCTTACATGGCTTTCTGTTACAGATTTTTCCCCCCAACTCCCCATCCCTTCCCTAGATGGCAGGATATCCACTATATGTTAATTATGTTAAAATATTTGGCAAATCAAATATATGTATACATATTTCCAAACTTATCATTGTTGTGCAAGAAAAATCGTATCTACGCAGAAGACATCAGATAAAGGAAACACAATGTAAGCAAACTTCAATCAAAAGTATGAGAATGTTCTGTTGTGGTCCGCATTTCACATCCCTCTCTCTGGATGTATATGGCTTTCTTCACTGAATAATTGGAAGTGGTTTGAAACATTTCATTGTTGAAGAGGGCCATGTCCATCAGAATTGATCGTCATATAGTATTGTTGTTGCCGTGTATAATGATCTCCTGGTTCTGCTCATTTCACTCTGCATCAGTTCATGCAAGTCTCTCCAGGCCTCTCTGAAATCATCCTGCTGGTCGTTTCTTACAGAACAATAATATTCCGTAACATTCATATACCATAATTTATTCAGCCATTCTCCAATTAATTCAGTCTCCAGTTTCTAGCCACTACAAAAAGGGCTGCCATAAACATTCTTGCACATGTGGGTCCCTTTCCTTCCTTTAAGATCTCTTTGGGATATAAGCCCAGTAGAAACACTGCTGGATCAAAGGGTATGCACAATTTGATCACTTTTTGAGTATAGTTCCAAATTGCTCACCAGAATGGTTGGATCTGTTCACAGTTCCACCAACAATGTAGCAGTGTCCCAGTTTTCCCACATCCCCGCCAACATTCATCATTATCATTTCCTGTCATTTTAGCCAATCTGACAGTTGTGTAGTGGTACTTCATAGTTGTTTTAATTTGCATTTCTCTGATCAATAGTAATTTGGAGCACCTTTTCATATGACTAAAAATAGTTTTAATTTCATCCTCTGAAAATTGTCTGTTCATATCCTTTGACCATCATTTATCGATTGGAGAATGGCTTGAATTCTTATAAATATGAGAAAATTATTTATATATTTTAGAAGTGAGGCCTTTATCATAACCCCTAAATATAAAGATAATTTCCCAATTTATTGCTTCCCTCCTAATCTTGTCTGCATTAATGTTCTTTCTACAAAAACTTTTTAACTTAATATAGTCAAAATTATCTATCTGATGTTCAATTAAGAGTTCCAGTTCTTCTTTGGACATAAATTTATTCCATCTCCACAGGTCTGAGAGGTAAACTATCCTATGTCCCTCTAATTTGCTTATAATATCACTCTTTAAATCATGAACCCATTTATATCTTGTCTTGGTATGTAATGTCAGGTGTGGGTCAAGCCCTAATTTCTTCCACACTAGTTTCCAATTTTCCCAGCAGTTTTTGTCAAATGGTGAGTACTTATCCCAAAAGCTGGAGTCTTTGGGTTTATCAAACACTAGATTGCTATAGTTATTGCCTAGTCTGTCCTGTGATCTTATCCTATTGCACTGATCGACTACTCTATTTCTTAGCCAGTACCAAATGGTTTTGATGACCGCGGCTTTATAATGTAGTTTTAGATCTGGTACAGCAAGGCCACCTTCATCGGCCCCTCCCCCCCCATTAATTCCCTTGAAATTCTTGACTTTTTGTTCTTTCAAATGAACTTTGCTACTATTTTTTCTAGATCTGTAAAATAATTTCTTGGGACTTTGATTGGTATGGCACTAAATAACTAAATTAGTTTGGGTAGTATTGTCATTTTTATTATATTCGCTTGGCCTACACATGAGCACTTGATGTTTTTCCAGTTGACTAGATCTGACTTTATTTGTGTGGAAAGTGTTTTGTAGTTTAGTTCGTATAGTTCCTGACTTTTCCTTGGCAGATAGATTCCCAAATATTTTATGCTATCAACCGTTACTTTGAATGGAATTTCTTTTTGTATCTCTTGCTGCTGAACTTTGTTGGTAACATATAAAAATGCTGCTGATTTATGTGGATTTTTTTTTGTATCCTGCAACTTTGCTAATGTTGTGAATTGTTTCTAGTAATTTTTTAATTGAGTCTCTAGGGTTCTCTAAGTATACCATCATGTCATCTGCAAAGAGTGATAATTTGCCTTCCTCATTACCTACTCTAATTCCTTTAATCTCTTTTTCTTCTCTTATTGCTAAAGCTAACATTTCTAATACAATATTAAATAGTAATGGTGACAGTGGGCAGCCTTTTTTCACTCCTGATCTTATTGGGAATGGTTTTAGTTTGTCTCCATTACATGTGATGCTTGCTGATGGTTTTAAGTAGATGCTACTAATCATTTTAAGGAAAAGCCCATTTATTCCTATACCCTCTAGTGTTTTTAATAGGAATGGGTGTTGGATTTTATCAAATGCTTTTTCTGCATCTATTGAGATGATCATATGATTTTTGTTATTTTGGTTATTAATACAATTGATTATGCTGATAGTTTTTCTAATATTGAACCAGCCCTGCATTCCTGGTGTAAATTCTACTGGAAGATAATGCTCATTCTAGCTAGATAGCTTATTCTTGTCTGTAATCCAGATTCTTTTGCATTTTAGAATATCTCATTTCAGGCCCTTTGATCCTTTAATGTGGAAGCTGACAGATCTTGTGTGATTCTAATTACAGTTCTTCGGTATTTGAATTGTTTCTTTCTAGCTGCTTGCAACATCTTTTCCTTGGTGCAATAGTCCTGAAATTTGGCCACGATATTCCTTGGGGTTTTAATTTTGGGGTCTCCTTCAGGAGGTGATGGGTGAATTCTTTTGATGGCAATTTTTGCCTTCTGATTCTAAAATATCAGGCCAGTTTTCTTTCATGATTTCCTGGGAGATAGCATCTAGCTTCTTTTTTTCATCGTGGTTTTCAGGGAGTCCAGTAATCCTTAGTTGTCTCTCCTAGATCTGTTTTCCAAGTCAGTTGTTTTTCCTAGGAGACATTTCATATTTTATTCTATTTTTTCATTTTTTTTTGTTTTTGTTTTACTGATTCTTGAAGTGTTATTGAGTCATTCACTTATATTTGTTCAATTTTAATTTTTAAAGTATTATTTTCTTCAGTTACCTTTTTTAGCTCCTTTTGTAACTGGCCAAGTGAATTTTTTTTTGTTCATTGCATTCTTTTTCCATTTTGCCAATTTTGTTTTTCAATGAGTTGTCTTTTCCCATTTTACCAATTTTGTTTTTCAGTGAATTGTTGTCTTTTTCCATTTTGTCAGTTTTGTTTTTCAGTGAGTTATTGTCTTTTTCCATTTCACCATTTTTGTTTTTCAGTAAGTTGGTGTCATTTTCCATTTTACAAATTTTGTTTTTCAGTGAATTGGTGTCTTTTTCATATCTCTTTTGCAGGGCATTATATCCTTCTTACAATGATCTTAATTAATTTCCCCATTTTTCTTCTAACTCTCTTTTGAGATTCTTTATGCATTCTTCCAGGAAAGCTTTGTGAAATGGGGACCAGCTCATGTCTGCCTTTGTGGCTTCCTCTGATGTTGCTTTTCCTTTAGGAACCTCAAGATCTGGGGTCTGCCCTTCTTTCTCTCCATAAAAGCTGTCTATGGTGAGAGCTCTCTTCTGCTTCTTATTCATTTTTTAGAGTTTGAGGTCTGTTTAAAGCAGGGGATCCGCACCTGCTTCAATTTGCCCTGGGGCAGTTTGTGTAGTTGACTTCGCTGCAGGGCTGGTCAGGCCAGGTCCAAGCTCTCAGCTGCTCTCAATCCACCAAAGGCCGATCTGCCAAAGCACCTGCCCACAAGCAGAGCAAAGTGGCCCAAGCGTCTCCCAAGGCCTTCCTGGGTGCTTAGAATCCACGAAGCTCCTTCCCATACCTGGTCTCCCACCTCCGCTGTGTGCTGCTGTCTGATTGCAGCAAGCTGCTCCATCCCCTGCCTGTCGGAAACAGACCTGCTTCCTAGTTGTTCCAAGGTAATTTTTGATGGAAATGTGTTGTACTCCAAGTGTTTCAGGGAGCTTTCACTCCAGAACCAGTTCAGAGGCTTAATCTGTTCTTGGTTTGAGGGAAGATCAGAGGAGCTCACAGAGAATCGGGTCTGTACTCTGCCATCTTGGCTCCTCCCACTGCCACAAAAATTCTTGCACATGTGGGTCCCTTTCTTTCTTTTATGATCTCTTTGGGATATAGGCCCAATAGAAACACTGCTGGGTCAAATAATATGCGCAGTTTGATAACTTTTTAAGCATAGTTCCAAATTGCTCTCCAGAATGGTTGGATCTGTTCACAGTTCCACCAACAATGTATCAGTGTCCCAGTTTTCCCACATTCCCTCCAACATTCATCATTATCTCTTCCTGTCATTTTAGCCAATCTGACAGGTGTGTAGTGGTACCTCAGA
>JAJPUD010005505.1:134518-149875 GCA_023553655.1 Myrmecobius fasciatus | reverse complement strand
ACTGGGGGGACATTCAGGTGGGCTCAGAAGTTACCTGTCTCCCCCAGCTTCAGGCAGCTATTTAGTGTTCAAGGTATAGAGATGGAATGGGGAATTTCCTGGTTCTAAATCTAACATCCTATCCCAGAAGAATTAGATCCAATCACTCCTTTGAATGTTTATTAGGCAACTACTGTTTGCAATATCCTCCTAACCCCTGCATTTATTCTTCATATTTTTTATATGTGGGAAAACTGAGGCTCAGATTGATACCCTGACTCGCTAATGAATGAGGGGTCCTCATTCAGGATGGGAAATTGTCTTGATTCCAAATCGAAGGCACTTACAGTTACTGGGTACTGAGCTCCCACAATACTGAGCTTGTCTCCCTGCTGGGCTTAGCATCAAGTTTGGACATTTGTTGAATGAATGAAGGATACTTCAGGCTGTGGCTGCTCTCTCCCTCCTCTTCCCCCCTTCCTAAAACTTGTGATGCTTTCTGCCTCCCCAGCCTTGTCATACTTCCCCTAACCAGACTGTAAGATTCCCAGAACAGGGACAGTCACTTTGGGCTCGGGCTGCTCCCAGTCTAGGGCTGCCACCACCCCGCCCCAGCTTAATAAATGAATGAGCTGAAAAGCAGGTTGAGGAGTTGGGATTTAAGTGATAATTAATGGACTAAGAGAGCCGGCTAGAATCTGGCGGAAGGAGTGACTTGGACTGTCTGAGGGCCATGACTCCCTGCGGCCTATGCGTTGGCGGTGGGGGATGGCCTGCTGAGAAGCACCTGGGCTGTGGCCATAGCCCTGGGACAGTAGGGGATGAGACCAGAACTAGGGTTGGGGCGTGGGGATCCAGACATACCGAGAGGTCTATCTGAGCCTTTGGGGGGGGAGGGGAATGTTCAGATTCAGAAGGTAGAAAGCCCTCAGGTTTATTGGTAAAGATTATTCTGAGGTCACTGGCCAGAAGCTGGGAAAGGGGGCACTCCCCACCCCCACTCCCCAGCCAGTCAATCGATCAGCCCTAAATGGAGTGCCTACTTTGTGCCCACCGACCTTCCGCTAGAAGACATTAATACAGAGCTGGGGCGGGTGGTGTTGCAGGAAGAGACTGGCACAGGGTGGGAGAACTGAGTGGCCCCTTTGGGGAAACCTTGGCGTGACCACCAAAAACATGCCCTTCCCAGCCTTTCCAGAGCCTCTGCCGGTGCCAGGCGCCGAGGGCGAGCCGGGCTGGCCAGATCTAGGAGCCCTCCCCGCCCAGGCCTCTCGGGACAAGAAAACAGGCAGCCAAGCAGCTCTCTCTCCCTGGCCCCGCGCCCGGCCCTCGGGCGGTGGGTCCAGCAGGCGCACCCGCCAGGCGAGCCGCACGCAGGCAGGCAGGCAGGCAGGCAGGCAGGCTGGCAGGGTGGGTGGGTGGGTAGTAGGTGGGAAAGGGAAGGAGAGGGAGGGAGGGAGCGGCGCGTCAGGGAACCGCTCCCCCTCCCTCTCTTCCTCCCTCCCCCGTGCACCATCCCAGGGAGGCGGCCGCCTGCCTCCAGCGCCCCGGGCCCTTCCTTTTGTCCGCTGTCCCCGACCTCCGGCAGCCAGGGGGGAGGGAGGGAGGCCAGCGCGTGACTGACAGCTCGCGGGGGCGGCGGCCAATCGCGAGCCAGCCCGGGGCTCCCGGGAGGCGAGGCGGGCTGCCCATTGGCTGGCGCGAGTGTGGGAAAGAATGCAGAGAGGGTTTCACACGAATGGGTGGCGGCGGTGGCGGCGCGGGCATAAATAGAGGCGGCGGCGGCGGGAGCGGGCGCAGCGCGGCGGAGCGCGGCACGGAGCAGACGGGGCCAGAGGGCTGGGAGGCAGGGAGGCGACCCGGAGGACGCAGGCGGACTGGCAAGGCGCGCCCAGCTTGGCCCGCACGGAGCCCAGCCGGCTACTATAGGGACTTGGCCCCGGGCTGCCCCGCGGATCTGCCCAGCTTTCTCCCACCGTTGCAAGTTTCAAGCGACCTCCCCTGGAGATCGGGACTCACCCAGGGCGTCCTCACTCCGCCCCCACAAGACACTAGGTGTTCAGCGGAGACCTCGGCCAAAAAGTCTTGCTGCTTTACGATGCCGGCGGACACCCTGGAGAAGCCGAGGGCCTCCCCTCTGGCCGGGGCGCCGGCCAGCGCCAGCCAGACCCCGGACAAGCCCAAGAGCGCGAGCGAACACCGCAAGGTGAGGGCTGAGGTTTCCCGGTCCCGCGGGGTTCTGGGGCGGGGAGGGTGCCAGACAGCGCTGTCCAGCCCCGAGCCCGGCAGCGGCCTGATGCCGTCCTTTTCCTTTTGCCCTGCAGTCGTCCAAGCCCATCATGGAGAAGCGGCGACGGGCTCGGATCAATGAGAGTTTGGGCCAGCTCAAGACCCTCATCCTGGACGCCCTCAAGAAAGATGTAAGTGAGAAGGCGGGGGAGGGGGAAGGGAGGAAGGGGGGCGACTTGGGACGGCTGCGGTCCCTGTGCCGGCTGGAGCGCGCCCTCATCTGCATACCCTCTGTTCCCCAGAGCTCCCGCCACTCGAAGCTGGAGAAGGCCGACATCCTGGAGATGACTGTCAAGCATCTGCGGAGCCTGCAGAGGGTCCAAGTGACAGGTGAGCCTAGTTGTGTGCTTGCGGGCGCGGGGTTCGAGCGTGGGAAGTGGGGTGACTCGGCTCTCCGCGAGCTCCCACCTGATCTTGACTGCCGTCTCTTCCCAGCTGCCCTCAGCGGTGACCCGAGCGTCCTGGGCAAGTACCGCGCCGGCTTCAACGAATGCATGAACGAGGTGACCCGCTTTCTGTCGTCCTGCGACGGGGTCACTTCGGACGTGCGCTCTCGCCTCCTGAGTCACCTCGCCGCCTGCCTCAACCAGCTCGGACCCGTGCGATACACGCCGCCCGGACTAGTTCAGCCCTCGCATCTGTCCCAACCGCTGCACGTCCAGCTGCCCGGGACGGCGGCCACCGCTTCTGCCCAGTGCAAGATGAGCCCGGCCGGAGCCTTGTCGCCCAAAGTGTACGGCGGCTTCCACCTGGTGCCGGCCCACGACGGCCAGGCCGTAGCTTTCCTCATCCCCAACCCCGCCTTTGGGCCTGCCCCGGCCTCGTTGCTCCCGACCTACCCCGGGGCTGCTGCGGCGGCCGGGGGAGCGCCGGCCGCCCCTCCCCCCGCAGCGGGCGGCGCCTCCGCCTCCCCGGTGCACGGCCTCACCTCCCTGGGAGGCAGCGGGCCGCGGGCGGGCAGCCCGGCCGAGGACAGATGTGAGCCGGTGTGGAGGCCGTGGTGAGCCGCCGCCACCCTCTCTTGCTCGGACTTGGCCCGGGAGCGGGAGTCGCCCCCCAGGCCCGCCCTTTCTCGAGGGAAGCCCCTTGTCCAATTTGTTCCGTTTTATGGGACGCCCGAGTGTCAGGCAGACGAGACTTATTTATTTCCACAGGCTGGAGTTCCCGTGTCGTCGAATTGTGACTTGTTCTTAGTGTTTTTATATATAAATGTCTTCTTGGAAACTTTGCCAAGTCCCTTGTTTTTGTGGCTGTCGCCGCTGACCTCCCAGCGAACAATCTGTAGCTGGGGGGAGGGGGTGTGTGTCTGAATCTTGTCCGTCTCGGGTTCCAGTGGCCCAAATAATCCCCATTTGGGACTTGGGGGGTGGGGGGAGAACCGTGACAAAGAGAACGGCCAGGAACTTCCTGGGATCGCCTGGCTGGCTTCTTCCCGCCACCTTTTCCTTGCCCCGCCCCTTGCCCGCCTCCAGAAAGAGTGGGATTGGAGTAGAGGAGGGCCCCTTCCCCGGGGGCATCACAGGGTGGGGGGGGAGGCGGAAGCTTTGCTTTGGGAGTGAGGGGTGGGAAATAAGCCGGATTTTGCATCTCTTTGAAAAAGAAAGGACGCGAGTCTATCTGGATTCCTAAAGTAACTTCCTCCTTTCAAAATCCCTGAGCTTAACTGGGGGGCTGGGTGGGGGTTGGTACCATTGATCCGTTTCCATAACTACACTAACGGTCCCAAGTCCGGAGGTGGAGTGGGAAGGGTATTTAACTTTTCCGTGGGCTTCCCGGATGACTCACCTCACCTTTCCCAAGGCGGAAGGAAAAGTAGGTTATAAAGCAGTGATTTGACCAAAGTCAATAAATCAGCCTCAGAACTCTTTATCTTTAGTCAGAGCCAGCCTCGCACACACGCAGCACAGCGCCTGCCATCTCCCAGATGACCTTAGCCTGGTTATCCACTTTATCCTGCCCAGGAAAAGTCCAGGGCTGAAAAGCAGGGCAGGGTCATCAAATCTCCTTAAGAGCTCCCAGAGCCAGAACATTCAAGATGACAGAGCTGAGCCCTTTAGCCACTCATGAGAGATAATGCGCCTTCTCTCCCCTCCCCCCGGGTCCTTCCTCCTTGTCTCCATCAGTGATGGCTGAAAGGATAAGAGGAGATGATCTGTGAGAGGGAACAGGAAAGGGACCTTAGGGCAAGGTGCGACCCGGGAGTCCGGGTAGACTAGATCAGTAGATAGGGTGCTAGGAATGGGGGAAATTCAGTACCCTGGGGCCAGTAAGCTCAAGCTGTCTCCCAAGGGCCAGGGGTGGAGACAACCAGGCTGGCGTGAGACTAGGCAGGGCTTCTCCCAAACACCTGACCCCAGGCCTCCCCTGGGGGCTGCACTGCACTGAGGATGAGAGTGGAGGATAAAAGAGTGGGGAGTGGAGGAGGGGTTTCCAGCCTCCAGCCCACCTGAGGAGGACAAGGGATATTAGACCTAGAGAGGGGAAGTCTGGGCCAGACTCTTCTCTGCGGGTGGGAAATTGGCCCCCCTCTAGAATCCTAATCCCATTTCCCTGCCTCCAGGCTGGGGTCTGGCTCTGCTGAGGAAGGATTTACTTAGACTCAGGCAAATCACATCACACTTAGGGAACCCTGCCTGTTTCCAGATGTGCCTCCCCATCAATGCAGGTGTTCTGGGACTGAATTTGTATATATATCAGCATATGAACTGTGCCTTGTGTGGTAGCTTATGAGCATGTTCATAATAACTGATGATTCCATAAACTGGGAACTGGGACAGATTTCCAGAGAGGTGCCATAAAGAGCAGAAGTAAGATTGGAACCAGGGTTCATAGCTATACCCTTCCTGATATTCCACAGTACCTCCTTCAGTCCCCCAAGGTTTGTGAAATGCTTTACAATTCATCTCATTTAAGGTTCACATCCCTGTGAGGTTGATGCTCTTTATATGCCCATTTTACAGAGGAGGAAACTGAGTTACAGAAGGACTGTGATCTTCACTGTCTGGCTGAGAACCAAGTAAAGTCTGTACAGGTAATGTCAAACTCAAATAAAAGTTGTTATGCAGCCCTGTCCCATCTTTTGTGACCCGGAGGACCATAGCCTGCTAAGACTATTCATGTGGGTGTTCTTGGCAAAGATACTGGAGGGGGTTGCCATTTCCTTGTCCAAATGGATTAAGGCAAACTGGTTTAGTGACTTACTTGTCCAGTGTTACACGACTATCTGAGGTCAAATTTGAATTCAGGTTTTCCTGGTCTTTTATCCACTGAGTCACACAGTTACCCTGAAATAAAAATTGGGGGGGTGAGGGGGCTGCTGCTGTCCATCTGAAAGGCCACATATTGACCTAGAAGAACACAGTAACAATATGTATGTTCTATTGTGTTTCTATTTATTTTGTTCAACATTTCCCAATTATATTTTAATGTGGCTAAATGTGCCTGAGATATCTGATCTATACAATATAAAGGAAAGAGTCTATTCCATGGTCAAGAGCAATTAGGCAGATCAGAAGAGAAATATCTGGTGGTCTACACAGGCTGGCTCAGTGTAGGCTTCCTCTTGGTCTTGCTGCCATTTCTCAGGTCCCTCCTCCCAGTGACCCATAACCTCTTAGGTCCCTCCCTAATCTGACAGTGAGTAGACTTCCAGGAGTTTTTAATTTGAGGTCTCTATACCTGATTAGATTTCAGGGGGATCTAAGAACTTGGATAGAGGAATAAGAGTGGGAATCGATATCTTTGAATATAATTGGCTTCCTTTAAAATTCTAGGCATAATGCATTTAAAGATAATATTCTGGGAAGGGGTCCCTAGGCTTCACTACACTGCCAAAGGAGTCTATGATTAAAAAAAGAAGAACCCTAATTCCTTTTTCAAAGAAGTAGGGAGGGAAGAGAGAAGGAATAATCTCAGAAACACTGGCCTGAGCTCAGGCTGGTAAATTTCCATCCTTATTTGCAAGGTTCTATTCCTGGAAGCTCCCTATGGGGTTCAAGGCTATTGAGGATGGTCCAGCCCCAGGGTCTTCTGGGAGAAGAATATTCTGAGATGAGGGTGTTCTGGATTCTCCTGAAGGGGTAGAATTAGAGAGTTGTGGCCCAGCCTGGGCAGTGAGGTAATTCAAACAGCCCCATTGAAAATCTAAACATTAGTGGCCATACCTTGGGAATAGGAAGGGAATTGCTTTGCTCCTTGCCAGGAGTCAGAGTAAGGAGTGACTGCCATGACAGAGGGAAGGGAGGTGTTTCTGGGAAAATAATTCAACAGTTAGAAACAGCTGCTCCAGACTGGATGTGGGGTAGGTATTTCTCAGGGGCAGCCAAAGCCCCCAGGGATGAAGGTTGGGGGGAGGAGGGCAGTGCTGAGTGAGGAGGACAGGTGAGGAATCTGCTTTAGTGTACAGAGATTTCCCCCCTCTGCTCATGGTGAGACTCAATCCTCAGCCGCCTATATTTAACTCTGTGTCAAGGGGGTTGGTTTCCAGTTTCACTGGGAAAGCTGTTTCTCTGTCTCCTGGTCTAGACACAGAGATAAAGGGAAAAAAAAAAATCCAAACTGGGGAATTGAGGGGAAACTGAGGTCATGGAGGGTGAGGGAGTGGAAGGCCAAAGTACAGGGGGGTGAGATCCTCACTGCCCTGATAGAAGGAGGTAATCATTCCCCCCCAAAAAAATATATGATGGGGGGTTTAGTCTCCCTTCTGGGAAAGAAACTCTGACGTCACCCATGTCAGTCTAGCCCCAGCCCCTCTCATCTTCCTCCAGGATCCCACAAAGGCCTCACCTCAGAAGACTAGCCTTCAGCTCCTGTGCCTCTTGGCCCATAAAGTTATCCCAGATCAGACTTTTGGCTACAGATGCTGCTGCCTCGGCCTACACTTCAGATACAAGCCTCGTTGGGAGTGGGAGGCAGGGGAGGATGGCCCAGCCAGAGTTTTCTGCGGAGCCAATCAGGCAGAAAGGCCCAGGTCTGGCCCTTTCAGAATGAAAGGAAGTTCTTTTCTGTCTGTATTTCCAGTATTTAGCACAGTGTCTATAGTAGTGTGGTATACAATGGGCATTTACTAAATGCTTCCTGATGGAAAGAAACCTCCAATAATGCAAGGGATCTTATTATCTTCATCTAATCCAACTAATTTTTTTTTTTAAATATATGAGGAAATGGAGGCAAAGGGAGGTTATGTGGCTTACCTAATGGCTCACAGGTGAGAGCCTCAGGTCCCCTGACTTCCAAATCCAAGACTATCCATCTGATTGTACCACTCTTGCCTTCCCAAATCTACTTTCCCCTAATAAACGCCCGGTTATCTTCACCCTGATCGATCCACTCCCTGACTCCCTAAAAGCTGGCCAGCTAACTGTGGACTTTTAGCATTGGCCCATTTCACAGGAAAGGTAACTGAGACTGCCAGAATGGAAGTTAGGAATTGCACCAGTCCAGTGATGTTCAAACAAGTTCCTAGAGCAAGAAAAACAGGATAGGTTCTCCCCTTTGGCTTAGAAAAAAGTGTGAGGAACTGAGGTCCCCAAACTGTCCACCCTGGAGCAGAGGTTCCTCATATTCTTCAGTTCATTCCCTGGGAAAAGGGAGAGGGAAACTAAGGCTTGGGTCAGGAAAGGAAGGTCAGGACAAATAACTGTCAATAGGGAAACAGGGGTGCAAGACAGGTAAATGAGGAGGGTGAGCGAGAGCTCATTGGTCACTGGGGAGCAGCTTGAAGATGACTGCTCACTGGGAAAGTGATCACTGGTGGGAAAGGTCCTGAGTGAGCCCAGGAGGCAAAGGCCTGAGGAGAACTGGGGACTTAAAGGGAAGCGTTCAGTGATCAAGGAAGACCTGAAAGACACCTGGAGGATAGAGCCTGAGAGGTCACTGGTCACTACTGGGAGGGGCTCAGAGGACATTGACCCCTGGAGTGGGGTCCTGAGAGGTCATTGATCACTGGTGGGAAGGGCCTGAGAGATAGTACTGGTCACTGGTGGGAGAGGTCTGAGAAGTAGGAGGAGCCTGAAAGGATGGAGGGGCGTCCTGAGAGGTCAGTGGCTTCTGGTGGGAAGAGCCTGAGTGGTCTTTGCTGATAGAAGAGCCAAAAAGGTATTGATTATTGGGGTAGGAGCCTGAGGGGGGAGGGTCATTGAGTCTCCAATGGGAGGACCCTGAGAAGTCACTATTTGCCAAGGGTGGAGCTAGAAATATCAGTGATCAAGGCTAGGAGGACTGGTCCCCTCACCAACTTTCTTACCACCTAAACTAAAGTCCAGACCCACAGGCCATTTCAGGTCTAGAACCTGGGGTACATTCGGTCTAGTTGGGCAGCAGTCATGCTTTCCTATGACCCGGAAGAGGCAGAGAGGTCACTGATGATTGGGAGAAAGGTCCTGAGCAGTGAGTGGTGGGAGACACCAGGTAATTGCCGACTGCTCGGGAATAAAGAGGCAAGAGAAGGCTTTGGGGGTCACTGATCCCTGGTAGGAGGGTTTTGGAGGTCACTGGTCAGCATGGGGAGATGGGACTGAGGTTCCTCTGACCACTGGTGGAAGGGACCTGAGTGGTCACCAGTTGCTAGGGGGAAGCACTGGAAGTCAGCAGGTAGGGGGGCCTGTGTTTGAAATGCCCCTTATTTTTCCCCCACTTCCGCCAAGCTAGGGTGTGGTTTGGACTTTTCTCAGAGCACCCCCCCCCATCTCCCCAGGGACTCTGGGAGGAAATAAAACCAAGCTAAGGACCCTACAAACAAAGTCCACCCTGTTTTCCTCCTTCTTGGGAAATCAATCCCTTGTCAGATCATCTCCACACACTCAGTGCCCCAACCTCTGGCCCCCAGCTTCCCGGGTGCTATTTTATTGTCCTTATTTAACCAAAGCCAGATTTCTTCCTCTTCCTCCCCCCCACTGGGTCCTACCTCCTCCCTCCAGACACTGAGACTGGTCTGGGAGGGACCGATTGGGCAATTGGTTGGGTGGGTGGGGACCCACAGGCCACCCAAGGACGAGCAAAGGTCTCTTGGGAGGGAGGCCAAATCTGCCTCTGAGTCACACACAGCCCAGACACAGAGAATTCGGGGTCATCCTGTCTGCTCCTGCCGCCTCCCCCAGCTCCCTTCCCTCGATGGGGACAGCCCTGCAAGGGGCTCCTGCTGCCTTCTCATCTCAGTGTGAAGGAGGGATCCCTTTTCCAGGGGAGCTCGAGCCCCCCGAGCCCCTTCTCCCCAATCTCCCACGCCCCCAGTCCCGAAGTAGGATTCCCAGAAATCCACCAGAGGGAAAGCTGTGGGGAGACAACTGGATGGGTCTTTCCCAGATCCAGCTCGGGAGCTCTCCAGTGACTCAGTTTCTTTATGGAGGAGATGAAGGCTCCCCAATGGGGCAGGGCGTGGGAGGCTCCACCTGGGTTCAGTGCCACCTCTGTCCTGGGAGTCCCTCTGAACTCAGCCCTGTGGCTGTGCCACGTGGGAAACTGAGAGGAGGGGGTGTGGGGGTGGGTAAGGGGGGGACAGGGAGGCGTGGGCAGGGAAGGGGGCACAAGCTCAGACTTGCTCCGGAATGAGTTGACTCAGACTTTCTCAGATGCATTTTCCCACCCAAAGACTGGCATTTTCACAGCTGGGGAGGCCATGGGGGGGTGGGGGAGAGGTAGGAATGGGGAAGAGAAGGCTTTCAAAGGCCAGTCCTTTCAGAGCTGCTGCTTGGATTGGAAAAGCTTAGGAAAAGTTAAATCAGGATAGTCTCGGTGTCACAAGGGAGCTGACCAGATGCCAAGAGGGAGAGGCTTCTGACAGCTGGGGCCTGGGTGAGCTCCCAAAGGCCAGGCCTCTGGGCCAGTTCCAACTCCTCCTTCTGTGGGAACTGGGGGAAAGAAAGGCATTTTCCGGGCCTCTGTTTTTGGAAAGGCCTGATTGCAGGGGGCCCCCCAAAATGCTGAGGTCTAGAATCCTTACCCTTTTCTGGGTCCTGGACCACGGGAGGCTGTGGGGCTGATCTATGGGCTCCTTCCAAAAATCACACATTCAATGCACAAAGGAAAATGGTTAGGGTCAGGAAGGAAACCAATGAGCGGGAAATGCAAGGATCAGCATTGTTTATTTTTAAATCATTAAAAAAAAAAAAAATCCATGTTTGCAGACCCCAGGTTGTGGGTGTCTGGATGTGGGTGGAACAGGAGTGCTGAACAAGTCACCTTTCCTGACACCTGCTAAGTGGCAGTGCCCTCAGCCACCTCCCACACACTGGGCCATGTCCCTGCTCTGCAGGGTGAGGCAGAGGAGGGCTGTGACTGACTGGAGCTGGAACCCCCCGGCGATACCAAAGCCATCAAGGTCTACCCCTAGAGAGTGTCAGACAGTAGCCAAAGGGGAGCATTGGAAGAACTCCTCTGGATCTGAACTTGGATTTCCCACGCCTGGTCCCTGCCCTCTTAGAGCCTTTATTTTCAGAAAGGGAATCTTCAAATATAAAGTAATTTAAGTATCTAGGGAGCAAGAACAATTTCTGGGGATAGTCACAGTGTACAGTCTTACAGGAAAATTCGACCAATCCTATAACCAAGTGCTTAAATTCAAGAATAACTTCTACTGGGACTAGTAATGGAAGTTAAGAAAAAGTCATTTCAAGGAGAGAAGACCAAGAATTCGGGGGAGCAAGAAAACAAGGAGAAAGAAAAAGCTACGAAACAGTATTTGAGGCGGCTTTGGACCTCAAATAAGGAAAGAACAAGGAAATGATTGAAACAATTGAGTGCTGGGAAATTAGAATGGTGGATGAGAAGACAGCTTTATTTTACAGAACTGGGGGTCTATGAGTGTGGAACACAGGATACAACAATTGGGTTTGGGGGATATGTAAATAAATGATCATAGTCTGGCTGGAGGTAGTGTATGGTTTTATTGAAATTAATTTTTTTTTCTTTTTGACTTATAGCTCTCTGGGAGGGGGAGGGATTAGGATACACTGGGAAATGTCGGTGATAGAAAAACAAAAGATTAATTGAAAATGTAAGCCATTTGAAACAATTTTTACAATTAAAAAAATTTTTTTAAAGGGAGACCTCTTCTAGCTGGCTAAAATCCCATCTTCTTGCTATGGGAAGCCTCTCTGGATCTCTCTTAATTCTAGGACCTCCTAGCCTTTATTATCTCTAATTTATCTTGTCTTTATCTTGTTTGTATGTAGTCATTTGCATTTTGTCTCTTCTATTAGGCATAATTCCTCCGGGCCAGGGACTGTCTCTGGTTATTTCCAGAGTTTAGGGCCCCTGGGCTGGGCTTGTATACAGTAAGGATTTAATAAATGCTTTTGATTGACTGACTGATAGTAATGGAGACTCTTCTACATGGAAGGAGCCACACAGTGCATACAAAGGCATGGAATCTAGAGAAAGTAAGAAGCCAGTTTGACTGGAACAGAGACCAAGGTGTGAAGGGGAGCAATGTGGAAAAAAAAAAAAAAAAGGTTAGGGAGGTAGGTGGGAGCCACCTTCCACAGGGAGGGCTTTACTTGCCAGGCTAAGGATTTGGAACGATTTCAAAATCAGGATTCTCAGAGATGTGGAATACCTGTAAATTTCCTCTATGAGACTCAGTTTCAACATCTATAAAATGGAGTCTACAAGATTTAATTTCTCTTCCAGCTTTGAAAGGTATTATATTTCTTTTTTACATTTATTTATTTTTTAGGAGTTCCATAGCTAATAAACATCTGAGGGTGGATCTGAACTCTGGTCCCTCTGATTCCAGGCTGATGCTACTCTCCTAAAACCTATTTTATATATATATATTTGCTTTTTGCTGAGGCAGAGTTAAGTGACTTGCCCAGGGTCATACAGCTAGGGAATGTTAAGTGTCTGAGACCAGATTTAAACTCAGGTCCTCCTGACTTCAGGGCTGGTGCTCTATCCACTGCGCCACCTAGCTGCTCCAAAAACCTACTATATTTTAATGTCCATTCCCTAGGATTTGGAGGAGGGAGAGGCTACAATCCGTTGTTCTTTTTGAGATTCTGGTGACCTTCTTCCTCCCTGGGGAAGCATCTTAGAACCCCCCCAAAAAAAACACATTCTAGGATTGTTCCTGGACCACTCTGCCTCAGTTTCCCATTTTCTGAAACAGAAGCAGTGGAGAGAAGGTCAGCACCCCTCAGATGAGGCTCCCCAAAGTCAGCATTATAGGGCGGTGGCCATGAATCAGACAGAGGTGGAAGCTACTCTGCTTATTCCTTAGACTGAGGTTCTTCATTGCTCCAGAAAGTTCCAGGGAGTTTTCAAAATGGCACAGAGTTAGAACAGAAAGGGCTCTTAGGGGGGAAGAAGAGAGGGACAAGACTCAGAAAACTGAAGGGATTTTCCCCAAGATCATCCCCAAGATGAACTCAGGATTTTGGCTGCCTCCGGTTTCCTGGATAAAAGTCACTCTGGAATTGTACGTTTACCCTATATCCGATTGCTTTCTGTTTTTTTTTTGGGGGGGGCAGGAGAAAAATTTGGAACACAAGGTTTTACAAGGGTATCTTTGCATGTATTTGGAAAAAATAAAATACTATAAAACAAAAGAAATAAACCAAACCAAAGTCGCTCTATTAATGGGGATCTCCAGGCACACAAAGGGTGCTTCTGTACCCCCTCCTCCATTCCAGGGCCCAAGGTGCAGAAGGGAACTGGGAATTAAGGCTTTCTCTTCCACCACAAATGTCCCTGTTTACCCCTCGCCTAAATCTGGGGAGAAAACTGGAATTCTGGGAGAATCGCAAGGATCTAGAAAAGAATGGGGTGACGGTGAAAGGCACAATCAGTGCAAGAATAAGCATTTATATAGCACCTACTACATGCCAGGCATTGCACTAAGCCCATTTCATCCTTACTACAGGAAGAAGAAGAATGGTTAGTGTTTATATACAGCTCTAGGATTGCAAAACGCTTCAGATTTTCTCCCATGATCCACACTACAATTCTGGGGAGAGGAAATGCTATTATTATTCCCCTTTTCCAGACGGGCACACTGAGGTTAGTTACTTGCTCTGGGTCCCAACAGCTTGTAAATGGCTGAGGCTGGATTTCGTCATTCATTTAATTACTCGGTGTCTCAATTTCTGTTTAAAAAAAGGGCAGTTGGATTGGGCAAGCTGTGGGGTTCCTCCTGAGTCAGGTCCCTTGTGGCTCCGGATCCGGGGTTGGATGATTCTGCGGGACCTCAGAATGTGCTAATAGCTGAGGAGAGCACACTTTAGGGGAGAGGCGGATTGTGGATTAGAGTCGGAGGCCCGTGCCGGGAAGAGAGGGGGGCTGCGAAGAGGGGGAGGGGGGCGGGGAGAGCTCAGGCTGCCTCTGGTTTTCTCCGACAGCCCGTTCCCAGAGGAGGCGTCGGGCACTGGGAAGAGGACCACCTCCCTCAGCGTCACCCCCATACGTGCCCACAAATACTGCCCTGGAGAAATGGCAGGGGAATGAGGAAGGGCAGAAGGCGGGGCGCTGGGGCGATCGCCACCTCCAGAAATAGATTTTTAAAAGGAGAATGAGGGTGATCTGGCCCACAAAGGTCTAGTGACCCCCAGGCGGTCCCCCAGCCCTTCAAGCCTAGGAGGCCCGATCCCCCCAGCTCTCCCTCTCCCTCTCCCCTAGACCCCGCCCTGGCTGGAGGCTGGGAAGGTGTTTCATACATAATTCAGCAGGAAAAGTCTGGAGAACAAAAGCTCAGATAAAAATAGTCAGCTTCTTCCCCCCCCCACCTCCTCCTCCTCCCCCCACCCCAGCTAGGCTGAGGGCGCCTGGCCCGGAGGTGGGGGTGGGAGACTGAGGTGACCTGGAGACGCCCCCGAGACTCCGGAAAAGTGAGCGGGGAGGGGAAGGAAGTGATGGGGAAACGGGGGAGAAAAAGGGGGTCAGTGGGGACCCGCCCCACTCCCACACACAGCCGCGGCGGGGCAGCTGGCCGTATCTGAGGTGGCTGCGGGCGGGACCGGGCCCGTCTGCGAGTCACCGTGGAGTGGGATTGCGTGGGCACCTCGGTCAGCGTGTGCTCGTGACGCACGTGGACGTCCGTGGCCGTGGCTGTGCACGGGAAGGTTTCTGGATCTGGGTCTGCATTTTACCTAGAACGGGGTGTTTGGTCGGATCGGGGGCGCGTGCGCGTATTTGTGGCTCCCTCGGCACCTGTGTCCATGTGCTCGCTTGGGGCGGGGGCGGGGGGGGAGGCAGCTCTGGCTGGCTGCCATGTATGTGTGGCTCGTCTGTGTGTGGCTGTGTGTATTTGTGGGGAGTCCTGGCTGGGATCAAAAGGGAGGGAATTCCCCCCGGCCGGAGGCGGGGCTGGCCACGGCCTCCGGGGCCCAGGAGCCCCCCCCCCCCCGGGGCCGGCGGGGCTGGGCTGGCCTTGGGACTGGCCTCCGACAGCCGCTCACAGGCTGTGGAAAACCTGGAGAAAGGCTTGGTTGCCCCGGCGACCTGCTGGCGGGCCTGCTGGGCCCCATTAAACTCCAATCACATGTAAATCTCCTCCGGGGGGCTGGGGGCGGGGCTGCCTTATTTATGAGCTGAGGGCAGAGGCTGAAGTGAGAGACTGAGACGGGGGGGGGGGGCAGGGAGGACGAGAGACAGAGAGAGGGAAAAGGGGGGAAGAGACAGAATGAGAGACAGAGAGAGGGGAAAGGGAGGCAGAAGGAGAAAGAATAAGAGGAGAAACAGAGACAGAGAGAGGGAAAAGGGGGGGGAGAGAGAGAGATAGAGTGAAAAGGAGGGGAAGAGAAGAGAAACAGAATGAGAGAGAGAAGGAAAAGGATGGGAGAATGAGAGAAACAGGATGAGAAACAGAGGGAAAAGGGGGAGAGGAGAGAACGAATGAGAGAGACAGAGGGAAAAGGAGAGGGGTGAGAGAGAAGAGAAACAGAATGAGAGACAGAGAGAGGGAAAAGGGAGGCAGGAGAGAATGACAGAAGAAATAGAATGAGACAGAGAGGGAAAGGGGGGGAGAGAAGGAGAGAACTAATGAGAGATGGAGAGGGAAAAGGGAGGCAGGAGGAGAAAGAATAAGAGGAGAAACAGAATGAGGGAGACAGAGACAGAGAGAGGGAAAAGGGAGGCAGGAGAGTGAGAGAAGAAACA
>JAJPUD010005505.1:118122-134508 GCA_023553655.1 Myrmecobius fasciatus | reverse complement strand
AGGCAGGAGAGTGAGAGAAGAAACAGAATGAGACAGAGGGAAAAGGGGAGAGAAGGAGAGAATGAATGAGAGAGACAAAGAGGGAAAAGGAGAGGGGCGAGAGAGAAGAGAAACAGAATGAGAGAGGGAAAGGGGGAGAGGACAGAACGAATGAAAGAGAGAGGGGAAAAAGAGAGGGGTGAGATAAAAAAGAAACAGAATGAGAGACAGAGAGGGAAAGGGGAGGCAGAAAGAGAAAGAATAAGAGGAGAAACAGAGAGAGGGAAAGGGGAAGAGAGGAGAGACCAGAGAGACAGAGAGAGGGAAAAGGGGAGGGGGGAGAGAGAAGAGAAACAGAATGAGAGAGAGAATAAGAGGAGAAACAGAATGAAACAGAGAAGGAAAGGGGGAGAGAATGAGAGAAAGGCAGGATGAGAGACAATGAGAAAGAGGAAATAAGAATGAGAAAAAAGGGAATGAGAGAAAGAGAATGAGAGGGGGATGAGAGAAAATGAGAGACTGAAATTCAGAGAAAAAGAATAAGAGACAAAGTGAGAAAGAGGGACAGGGGAAAGACAGGAGAGCGCGAATAAGAGAGAGGAGAAACAAGGAGAGAAAATGAATGAGAGAGGAAATGGGAGAGAATGAGAAGCAGAGACAGAGGAGATAGGGCAGAAAGCTAGAGATGATGTGATGGAGAACACCCTGAGGTGGGCAGATGAGCCCCCAGTTAGGGCCAGTAGTACATGGGCAGGTCAATTTCTGATGCCTTCTGTGTTACCTTGGACCAAGGTGATGAGAAGGGAGTGAGCATGTGTTAAATGCCTTCTGTGTGCCAGGCCTCGTGCTAAGCTCTTTACCAATAACTCTGTGAGGTCGGTACTCTTACTGTCTGCCTTTTTACACCTGAGGAAACCAAGGCAGACAGGTGAGGTGCCTTGCCCAGAGTCACACAGCTAGAATGTATGGAGGCTGGCTTTCTCCAGCCTCTTGCTCCATCCAGCTGCCATCCTGTTTCCTCCTCTGCAAAAAGAGGGGGGTTTGGACTGGGGGGTCTGGGCAGGCTCCTTTCCATCTTCAGACCTTCTCCTCTGGGGAAGAAGAGGATGATGGAGGGAAGAGACCAGACCTGGGAGAGAGGAGAGAGAGGGGATGGGGGTGGGGAGAGGAGAGGAAATAAACCAGCAAAGCAGACATGGGAAAGAGGGCAGAGGGAAAGCCCTCATAAATGCCTGGGGAATGACTGAGGAGGGGGTGGGACACCGTGACCCGTTAATGGGCCTCAGCCCTCCCCTCTTTGTCACCCCACAAAGGGTCCGGATTTATCACCCCCACGCTCCGGCCTTCTCCCCTCCACATCCCTGAGCTGGGGCCCAGAATATCCTCTCCCCCTGGATTTCCGCCTGCCTGCTCCAGCTCCCCACCCACTGAGGCCCAGAGCTGGGGGTGGGGGGCTGGGAGGAAGGGCCGGGGTTGGCAGTCCCTCCAGCTGGGAGATGATTCCCCCTTTTATCACACTCATCCCCTTCTGTCCTAGGTGGCAGTCTGGAGGGTGGGGACTTGGAAAGAGACTGGGGTGGGGAAGGGTCAGAGACTTCCCTTCTCTCCTTCCTGGAGGCTGGCAGGACTCACCTTTCACTAATTTTGAGATGAGAGCTAGGGTGAGAGACAGACCCAGGAGGGAGAGACCCAGTTTGGGGAGGCTGAGCCAAAGACAGCACAGAAATCTTTTCCTTTTGGCCACCCTGATGAGTTCTCTGGGATGACTTGTCTGCTTATGCAGCTAATGTGTCAGAATCCAGCTTTTCACTCAAAAATCAGTTGCTTTTCCCTTTTTGCTCCAGTTTTTCTCTCCCAAGATGATTCATAAAGCAATGTGTATTAAAAATCAATAATTTTTTTAAATTGTATTCCTTCTGGCCAGATTTACCACTTAATCTGTTTACCTCAGTTTCCTCAATTGTAAAATGGTGATACTAATTAATAGCATTTACCTTTCAGGATTGTTGTGAGGACCAAATGAAATAAATGCTTATTCTCTTTCCCTTCTTTTTTTTTCCCCTTGGCTGAGGCTATTGGGGTTAAGTGACTTGCCCAGGGTCACACAACCAGGAAGTATTAAGTGTCTGAGGTCAGATTTGAACTCAGGTCCTCCTGATTTCAGGGCTGGTGCTCTATCCACTGCACCACCTAGCTGTCCCCCCACGCACACACACCTTTTTTTTTTTTAATCCCAATTATTTCCAAATCTTGCTGCATCCCTGAGGGGTGGCTGAAATCAGTCAGTCCTGGGACTAAAGATAAAGACTGATTTATCTGGGATGAGGAGGAAGTGAGTGGGGCGCTGACTTTGCCCTTGGAACTGACTATGTGACTTTTATGGGCTTCAGTGGTCCTACTCTGTAAAAAGACAATGATGGAACCTTGAAGGTCATCCAGTATCTCTCTGATGTTTTATAAAGAGATAGGATTGGAAGAATCCTCTTCTGGTTTAGCCATTCCAAGACAAGGAGTCTCATTACTCTAAATATTTAAAGGATTCTGGGAAAAGTCTCACCCCTCCCCCACTCATACAGGGATGCCTGGAGCATCAATCATAGGAATCAGAGGGGGGGGGGGGTCTCAGTCCCCAGTTCTCCAAACTGTAGAACACGACCTATGAGGGAGGGGACCAAGACCCTGGCACTTCCCCAAACCCCATTCTCCTCAAAGCAATGGCCCTGGCGTTACTGTATATTTTCTTTTTTTTTTTTTTCTTTGTTTCTTTGTTTCTTTTTTCTTTTCCTTTTTTTGTTATTACTGGATATTTTCAAAAACAACTTTATTTTTTCAATGAAACAAAGTACATGTGATTTTTTTTTTCAAACGCTGTCCCTGGGGATGGGGACAGTATGTGTGGTCCTGCTGTCTGTTGCCCTGGGAGCCCCTCCTAGCTCTCTCTCTTGTGTGTGCTGCTCGGGACCCCATCCCCTGTTTGTTCTCTGACAGAGGCCCTGGATCCTCCACCTGAGAGGGAGAGGAGGGAGTCGGGAGTTTGATATTCACCCAGCTGGGAGGGGTTGGGGCCGGAGCTCATATCCTCCCAGATTCTCATGGAACTCTCCCATTAACAAAGGGACTTCTTTGGGCTGGGCCTCAATGATGGACCACTGAGACCTGGCTCATACCTGCTGCTTGGGGGGGCCAGCCACATCCTTACCTCTCCCCCATCCCTGGTTACAAGCACCAATGGTGTGATGCTGTGTTCAGGCCAGCTTACCAGCTATTCCCAGACCACCAAGCTGATGGTACCAGCCATGTGTCATCCCCCATCTGGAGATGTTCATGCCCTCCCAATAATGGTACAGCATGGCCCCAGGGAACCCCAATCCTCAGTTCCCAGTGTCAGGGAAGAGAGAGAGGAAAGTGTGGGGGAGCGTCCTGAGGTCACATCTCAGTGTTCCCGATCAGAATTCCTCCTTTATTATTATCATTATTATCATCATCATTACTGAGGCTGACTCTGTCTTGTCCAAACTGGAAGTACAGCAGCCACATACTGGCCTGATTGGTCCTAGAGTTCTGACCTCCATTTTTTCCAACGTGGGCTAGTTGACCCCTCCTCAGGGGTGGGAGCCCAAATTCACAGGTTGTCACCATACCGAACCACATTAGTGCAGTCACTCAATTGGCTTGGCCCACCATCGCTCAGTCTCAGCCTCCCCCAAATCCCATTCTTCCATTGATCTTCCCCTCCTCTAAAGGTCTCCCTGCCTCCTTTGTCCCATCCCAGTTTTCCTGGTTCCATCAAACTGGAGGAGTAGCTTGGTACAATGATAAAGGGCTCTGAGGCAGGGAGACTTAGTTTTAAATTCTGGTTCTTACTAGTAACTGGGTGGTCCCATGCACCCAGTTATATAAATTCTCTGGGCCCAAGTTTCCTCATCTATAAATCGAGGAGGTCAGAATAGGTGGCCTCTTTGGACCCAAACTCTTCGGTTCTGTGATTCTGAGAGGACTCTTTATTCCTCTTCCAAGACTCCCAAGCAAGATGGCACATTGTGTGGAGAACCAGGCCAGTCTTAGAATCAAGAAGTTGTGGGTTGAGTCCTGACTTTGACACATGACCTCTGTAGCCAAGTCACTGAGGCAGCCGGGGACACTATCCTGCATACAGCATTGGGCCTAGAGTCAGAAGATCTGAATTCAAATCCTGCCTCAAATACCTCCTAGCTGTGTGATCCTAAGCAAGTCATTTTCCCTTTTTCTTCATGCTCCAGACATCTTTTTGGGACTGGACATTGCAGACCACTCAGAGCACACTGATACTCCTATCCTCAGAATCTCCAGCACCCACTTCAATGAAGGGGGTGACAAATTTCCCTTTGTGAGACCCTGATTTCTCCCACTAGTGCTTGGCAAGGGCTCAACAAGGTGGTATGGTGAAGTAACATGAGCAATGCCTTTAGAGACAGAGGTCTTGAGTTCAAATTCTACCTCTACTCTTTATTTTCTCTTTTCAGCAAAGTTTTTTCATCTCTGAGATGAGAAGTCTGGTTCACATGATCCCTAGGGTCTCATCCAGTACTAAATCTTTGATCTAATTTTGAAATTGAGATGGTCAGGACTGAGGTAGGCTAATTACTCAGGAGGAGGCTTCTAGGACTGGCTGAAGTGGGAGCTCCCCAGGGGCACAGGTAGGTCTCCCCAAGCTTTGTAGCCTCAGGAGGCCAGCCTCAGCCCAGCCAGAGCAGACCAGGTTCTGGAAAATTCATTCATGCAATATAAACTTACAGAATCACAGATTTTGGAGTTAGAAGGAAGGGACCACAAAGGCATCCAGCCCAACCCACACCTGAAAGAGATTCCTGCTTTACCACATTCAACAAGTAGTCAATCATCCCTCCTCAGTCTGAAGACCTGCAGGGGGAAGGACTCACCCCCTCATGGTTAGCAGGTGTTTCTTGACATCGGGCCAGAATTGACTTATATTTACTGGCTGTGGGGCCGGGGCAAGTGACTTCATTTCTCTGACTCAGACAGCTCTCTAAGTAAATTTATTTATTAAATTGTAGATCGGTTGCATGCTGCAATTTGGGGAAGGGAGTCCCCGATTATTTTCTATATACTTCTTGGCATACGAGGCTCTAGTTACTGGCCAGGAGTAGGCAGACAAATGTATAGATACAGGCATAGGTATAGACATAGTCATAAACCCAAATACACACAGAGACCCAAAGATATAGATATAGGTAGAGACACAGATACATACACAGACCCAAACATATGGACATGGATATAGACACAGATACAGACACAGACCCAAAGATATAGACACAGATCCAAAGATATAGACATAGATATAGATAGAGACACAGATACATACACAGACCCAAAGATATAGACATGGATATAGACACAGATACAGACACAAACTCCAAGATATAGACAGATATAGGCAGAGACACAGATACAGATACCAAAAAAGGTCTAGGCATAGACATAGACACAGATATATATTCATACAAAGATATATTCATACATCTAGAAACAGACATAGATACAAAGATACAAATACATTCAGAAATACAAACATAGATGCAAAATATAGACACAGATACAGACACAAACTCCAAGATATAGAAATAGATATAGGTAGAGACACAGATACAGATACAGAAAAAGGCCTAGGCACAGACATAGACAAAGATACAGACACAGACCCAAAGATATATTCATATATCTAGAAACAGACATAGACAAAGATACAGATACAGTCACAAATACAGAGATAGATGCAAAAAATAGATCTAGTCACAGACAGATGCAAAAATATAGACACAGATACAGACACAGACCCAAAGATATATTCATACATCTAGACAGACATAGACACAAAGATATAGACATAGATTTAGACAGAGTCACAGATAAAGACAGATGCAAAGATATAGACAGAGATACAGACACATTAATATAGACATAGATATTGATATAGACACTCTCCTCTTTTCACACCTATATGCATACTTTGGGACTTTTCTGACCCCACCATGCCTTTGATATCTTCCCCACTTCTTTTTCAGCTCTTTTTTATGCCTTGTCTTTGTCCAGTAGGGTGTAAGTTCCTTGAGGGTATAACTTGAGAGTAGGAACTGTCTTTTAAAAAATTTTGTTCTCTGCCTTTAGCACTGTACAGAGCACATAGTAAGCACTTAATGTGATTAACTGATACAGACACAAATAATAATAGTAGTCATTAACATTTATAGAGAAGTACTTTTTCATTTGATATTCCCCACAATTCTGGGATATAGGTTGTTGTTATCTCCATTTTACAAATGAGGAAACTGAAGCAAGTTAAATGACATTCCCTCTTCTAAGGGCCCTCCCAGCCCTGACAATCCCTGTTCAATCCCTGTTCTAAGGTTCTCTCCACCCAACTCTGAATCCTATGATCCCATGAACGTCAGCTCAGAAAAACAAACTCTCTAAAATAAAAGGCAGATGGGTCCGAAGGATTGGGGCAAAGGGGGATAGCTGGGTGACCTTTGCTAGAAATGTCTGAGACTGTCCTCCATCCCCAGGTACAAGATGCTAGGAGACTTTACAATCCAACTGAGGGGTGACTTAGTACAGATATCATTTTACAACTAAGGAAATGGAAGCCAGAGATTATCACTAGATTTGGAGAATTTAAAGACCGGTTTTTGCTAATTCTGACCCCCCATTCTTCTCCCTACTCCACACTGAGTTTGCTGTGACTGGAGTCCAGTGGATTTATCACGCTCTATATAGGTTTCCTTTTCTGAAAAATGGGGAGAATCATATTCCTATTCCCCTGGGAAATGGATTGTAGGGAACTACAAATCTTGAAATTGTGTCCAAATGGAAGCTGTAATGGTGGTAAAGATGGAGATTCCAGTAGTCTGCTCTGGGTCCTTCCCCTCCCCCCTAGTTGTCAGAATGGCAAGAATGAGACCTGAGTGACCTTGTAGAGTACAAGTTCTCTGAAGGCAGGAACTATTTGTCCTTTACCTTTGTGTGCCCGACGTAGGGTGGCTATTTAATACTTGCTTTCTGAATTGAATTAAAAATTGATTTTAAGAAAGAAACTGGTGTTCACCCCTTGACAAACCAGCTGCCTGGACTTGTGCCTTCTTCCCTTGGGCACCAGGGGCACATTCCCAAGCTCATCACTAGCTGTGGATATGAGAGTATCTTACCTTTGGAGGCTATGGCTCAGTTCCTTGGCATGGATGACCATGGGCAGGGTCCACCTCTGACCGTGGACAGGAAACTAAACACTAACTTCTGGAAAGGGTTTGTGGAGAAACAAAAGTTAGTAATGGCCTCTCCAGAGAACAATGGGATTCATGGGCAACTTGTGTACTCAGTGGAGCAGAATTTGAAACCCGACTGCTCAGCTGACTGCTGGGGTGTTCATGGGAAGCAAACTTTCTGGGCTGGTTTCTTTATCTGTAAAATGAGATTCTGGGCCCAGATAAGCATTAAGGCTCCTTCAGCTCTAAGCAGAAAAGGAAGATGAAAAGAAGGAACGGGAAAGAGGAAAAGAGAGGGAGAGAAAGAGAAACAGGGGAAGGGACAGAAAAAGAAAGAGGAGAGAAAGAGAAGGGAAAAGACAGATACAGAGGAAAAGGAGAGGAGAGGGGGGGGACAGGGACAGACAGATAGAGATGAGGGAGGAGAGAAATCGAGAGGAGGAAGAGAAACCCACAGACAGACACAGAGAGAAAGAGAAGGAAGGAGGAAGGAAGAGAGAGAAGAGGAGAGACAGAGAGGAGAGATGGATGGATATAGAGGAAAAGAAGAGGAGGGGGGGACAGGGACAGACAGATAGAGATGAGGGAGGAAAGAAACAGAGGGGAGGAAGAGGAACCCACAGACACACACAGAGAAAGAGAAGGAAGGAGGAAGGAAGGGGGAGAAGAGAAGAGACAGACAGAGAGGAGAGACGAATGGATACAGAGGAAAAGGAGAAGAGAGGGGGGAGATAGGGACAGACAGAGATGAGGGAGAGAAACAAAGGAGAAGAAGAGGATCCACAGACAGACAGACACAGAAAGAGAAGGAAGGAGGAGGAGAGAGGGAGAGAGAACTTAAGAAAAGGATGCCTGAAAGGGGCCAGATGAAAGGCTGCGGCCTGCACTCTCCTTTTCCTCGGGTGGGACAATGGCCCGGGAGCCGGTCACTGGTCATTCCTTATGGTCTGGCTGCCACCTTGGTGACAGCTGGGCCACCAGCCTGGGCCATTGTCCCTGGGGAGGGAGCAGACATGGCCCATTGCAGACAGAGGGATCTGGAGGCCTTTGTTGGGGCTCTGGGGAGAAGGGGGGGTAAGGGTAAAAATGGCAGGCGGGGGAAGGGAGGGCCTGCTGTGCCCCATAAAGGCCGAGCTGCCCCAGGCCCAGCATACACTACAAAAGCACAGCCTCCCACTGGGTCTGGCCTTGGAACCTGATTTTTTCCCACTAACTGCCCCTGATTTATGGAGCCTGGGCCTGACTCTGGAGAGGGCAGGGAGGAGGGGCTCCTGCTCCCCTCCACTGGCCTCGAAGTGCCCTCTGCCTGGGCCGCAGGCTCCTGGCCCCACTCCCCAGCCCCCGGCTAGCGTTCCTTCTCTCCCAGAACATCTGGGAGTGTGTCTCCCTCCCCTAAAAAAAAAAAAAAAAAAAAAAATTCTATTGAATATTATAATCTTCCTGTGGGATGCAGAGTCCTCAGAGCCTCCATCACCTAGAGTGGAGGCCCCCCTTCAAACCCCCCCCCACTGTCGATCATCTTACATCTCTATTCCCACCTGGCTTCTCTGGGCTTTGCCTCGGGGGCCCTCCTGTCCTCCAGTCAAGCTCACTACCTGACCCTGGTCACTCCTTGTGTACTCTCGGTGGCCCAGAAGACAAGTGGGGGGCCCTCATCCACCTCCACTAAGAAGGATCTCCCCTCACCTCAATATAAGTCTGACTGATAGATGAATGACATCTGAATCTAGCCTAGCTCAGCCAATTTCCTGTGCCTCCCCGACCTCAGTCCTGCCCATTCCCCCTTACAGATACACCCCAAAATCCAACTGAGGGTTAACAAATCTGTCTCCCAGACAGACAGAATGAGGGGTTCAGCACATATAAATGTGGGGTGACTTGAAATCTCAGAAATTGCACAGGCGTGTAACAGAAGTGATTCTGGGGAGTATTTGTACCCCTGCTCTTTTGTCTGGAATAAGGTTTGGATGCAGTAGAAGGGAGGGTATGAACGGCTGATAACTCCTTTCAGACCTCACTTTCCAGTCCTCCCACCCCTCCCAGTATTCACCTTGGAGGTGACCTCAGGTGGACTCCTTCACCTGTCCCCTAGCATTCCCTGGATTTCTTCCCTAGCCCAGCCGCCATTACTGTCGCTCTCCAGCACCCACCCTGCTGATCACCTCTTGGCCATCCTGTCCCACATCTTCCTGGTGGGGCCCTGACACACTTTCTTATTCTTCAGCCCCTACTTCCCCCTCTAACCTTGCCCCCTTTCTCCCCACTGTCCAGGTGAGCTGTCAACTTCCTCACACTGCACCCAGCCTCCTCTCCAGGCTTAGCTGGCCACCTTTCCTCCATGTCATGGCTCTCTGGATGATCTGTTTCATGCGACCCCCAAAGGTTCCAGATCCACAGATTGTCCCTTCGCCCCTCTCATCTCCAACGGCTCCCTCTCCTGCCTAAGCCTTCCCCAAACTCCACTATCATAAGAGCCATAATTACCAATTTGGTGCCGGGGCAGACTTTAGAAATGGCAGGCAGCGCCAGAGATAGCCTTAAATCAATTTCTTCTGAAAGTATGTTTCATTAAGGACTTTTCCCTTTTAATCACCTTTTCCACTTTTCTTGCTTACAAAATGATACCTCATAAGGAGGGAGCCGGGCGGATTGGCGGATGGACTACGTGAAACCTGGAGTCTGGAGGATCTGAATTCAAATTCCTCCTCAGATACCCATGGGCCAATCATTTAAACTGTCCCAGGTATGACATCAGGAAAACAGACGCAAACGGACCTAGCTCCCTTAGTTTCTCATGGTGGTTAGTGAGCCTTGCTGCCCAGTACTAGAAGCACTTGCTTCTGGGCCACACAAGGATCCTAGGGACCGTCAGCACCGAAGGGGCAAAGCCTGGGCTGCCCTGCTCTGCCCTGCCCCTCGTCCACTGCCCCTAAGCTCCCTCTCAGGCTCTCTCTTCAATGCCAACCTCCACAGTGGAGGTCATCCTCTGCCTCCATCACACCTGCTCATTTCACAGGCCCTGGCAATCTGATTTCTGTCTCTGCCACTCTCCAAGGTCACCAGGGACTTCTCCATTGTCCAAAGCAGCAGCCTGTTTTCTGGCTCTTAACTTAAGGCACTGATACCCCAGCTCTTTCATCTTCTGGGTCTGCTTTCTTCCATGCTCCCCTTGAGACAGGTAGAGCCCCCCCCTCCCCGGCCTCTTCGAGTGATACTTGACCCTGTCTCTCTCACTCTCTGTCTCCCTCCCTCCCTTCTCCCCCTCTCTTTCTCTGTTTCCCTCCCTCCCTCTTTTTTTCTCCCTCTCGGTTTCTTTCTCCCTCTCTGTGTGTCTCTCTCTCCCTTTCCCTTTCTCTGTCTCTATCTTTGTCTTTCTCCCTCCCTCCCCCCTCTCTCTGCCTCTCTCTGTCTCTGTCTCTCTCTGTCTCTGCCTCTCTGTCTGTCTCTCTCTCTCTGTCTCTGCCTCTCTCCCTCTGTCTCTTTCTCCCTCTGTCTCTGTCTCTCTCTCAATGAATGACAAGGACCCAATGGTGGCAGGGAGAGAAGCCCCCAGTAGAGGTAGATCAGAGGCTCAGAGGCTCATAGATCTGGGATGTTGAGGCTGGGATGGTCAGAGCCACTGAGTCTAAATCCTTCATTTTGCAGATAAGGAAGCTGAGGCTGCCAGCTGTCACATGACTTGCTCAGGTAAGTGTCTGGGGGCACGAGTCAACTCCAAGCCTCCTGGACTCCCTTCTACCCCACGGTCTCCTGGACATAGGAGGGATATAAGAAAGGAGAGGAGGAGAGAGGAACAGAAGGAAGTGGGGCAGAGATATAGAGAGAAGTATAGGAGGAAACTGGAGCAGAAGTAGATTGGAAGGAGGGAGGGAGGGGAGGAAGATAAGGGCCAGGGAGGCCAAGGACAAAGGTGTGGCCCTCCCAGTGCTGGAGGGACCTCTCCCGGCCTCACCTCAGGGCACCTCATCTGAGCTGGGGGTGGGAGTTGAGCACTCCAGGGGCCCCTGGCACAACTCAAGCAGCCCGGACAGGCTGGGCCTGTTTTTCTGGATCTGGGTTCTCATGCTGTCCCTCCCAGGGACCTGGCTCCGATCCAAGCCTTCCTTCTGCCTCCCATGCCCGGGGCTGAGCCCCAGCAAAGCCCCATACCCAGGCAGGCAGGTCGGCAGGGCGCTGTGCCCAGCCCAGCCCACTCCCGCCCAGCCCAGCTTAGTGGGAGATTCAGCGGATCCAGGAGCCCCCAGGGACGGAAGAAAGCTCAGCTCCCCTGGCCCGGAGCCAAGGCTGCTGTCTACCACGTGGGAGGAGAGGCGTGAAAGGCCCCAAAGTCAAGGGAATAGCCCGGGGCTCCGGGTGAGGCTGGGAGCTGAGGCTCCCTGGGGCTGGGGTGCAGCTGGAAGGGACTGGAGAATATCCAGGGAATCATTCTGAACCCCAAATCCCACCATTCTGGCCTGGTCAGGAAGAGGTGGATGTGAAAGGGGAGAAATGAGAATCAGAGAAAATTAGAGAGAATCTGGGTACCAGAGAGAGAGAGAGATGAGAGAGAGAGATGGGGGGGGAGAGAGAGAGGAGGAGGGGAGAGAGAAGGGAAGACAGAGGGGGAGAGAGAGAATGTGAAAAAGAAGGGGCAGAAAGAGGGAAGGGGGGGGAGAGAGAAGAAAAGAGACAGAAGGGGGGGAGGGAGTGAACACAGAAGAAAGTGGAGTGGGAGGATAAATGTGTGGGAGAAGAAGAGAGATTGAAGAGCAATGGGGAGGGTAAATAGAGAGTGGGGAAGGGATAAGAAAAAGAGGGAGGAGAGAAGGAAAGTGAAATAAGATGAATGTGAGAGTATATCTAAGAGTGTGAGAGGGCTAGGAAGGGACAGAGACAGAGGGAGAGGGAAGAGAGACAGAGATATGAGAGAGAGAGAGATAGACAGACAGAGAGACAAAGATATGAGAGACAGAGGGGGGGGAGAGACAGAAAGAGACAGAGAGAGGGGGAGGGTGGCAAGAGGGAAAGGAAGAGAGAGTGAACACAGAAGAAAGTGGAGTGGGAGGATAAATGTGTGGGAGAGGAAGAAATTGAAGAGGAATGGGGAGGATAAATAGAGAGGGGGGAAGGGATAAGAAAAAGAGGGAGGAGAGAGGGAAAGTGAAATAAGATGAATTCGAGAGTATACCTATGGGTGTGTGAGAAGGCAAGGAAGGAACAGAGACAGAGAGAGACAGAGGGGAGGGGACAGAGAGAGACAGAGAGAGAAAGCGAAAGAGACGGGGGGGGGGGAGGGAAGGGGAGAGAGACAGGAGAGAAAGCAAGAGAGAAAGGGATAAAGAGACAAAAAATGAGAGTCAGAGCAGAGAAAGACAAAAGGGAAGGGGGTGGAGAGAAACAGAGAGAAATGAGGGAAGGGAGAGAGCGGGGGTGGGGGGCCGGAAAGGAGGGAGGAATGGAGAGGGACAGACAGACTGAGACAGAGACAGTGAGAAAGGGGGGAGGAGGAGGGAAGAAGGGGGAGAGCTCGGAGCTAATTGGCTTGTCTCCAGGTGAGAGTCAGCCCGCCAGTCGAGACCAGCAGGTGAATCCCTTTCTTCCCAGAGCCACACCCGGGCCTCCTCGGAGAGGGAGGTGGGGGTGGGGAGAGTGGGGGAAGGGCAGGAGCCTGTCAGGTGTGCTAACATCCCTCCGAGAGTGAGTTTTCCCCCCCACTCCCACTCCCACTCCCCTCCCACTCACCCCCCAGTAGGGAGCTCCTTAGTTTTAATTAGATCATTAGATAATCGGCACTAGGAGAGCAGACCTCCGAATGCTTTTCCCAGTCGGAGTGTGGAAGAAAGGGGGCCATGAGGAGACCAGACCCCAGGGAGGTCTCCCCACCCCAGCACAAGCCTTAGGCCTCCACATTGGGAAAGGAAGGCACAGGGGGAAGCTGTCGTTTTTATTTGGGAGATAATAAAGCTCACAGACTGGGCTGGGAGGTGGAGAGTCATGTGACTCAATTTAGGGGGGAGGGGGATTGATCCGGAGAAGAAACGCGCCTCCCTTTTCCCCTTCCACAGAAGCTGGATGGGGATGCACCGGCTAAGACTGGGTAGTGGGGCTCCCCTTCTGATTGGGGCTGGGCCGGAAGTCGAGGATCCTTCCAAACCCCCAGTCATATCTCAGCTCATCCAGATTTCCTTCCAGGAGGGCAGGAAATGGCCACCCCCAGACCCCTTAGGGTGTGTCAGCCAGGAATGGCCCCGAGAGTGAGAAAGGATGGACCCCTTCAGGCTGGGAACCTGGACACACACACACTCACACTCACGCACACACACTAACACATTCCCACTGTAATGAGCCACATTTGGAGAGCTGGTTCTGGGCCTTCAAGGGGAAGAAGAGAGGAGACAAGGAAGGGATATGTGGTCAGAGCCATTCTGGGACCCCTCTTTCCCAGGTGGCCCAAGCAGGGGCCAGTAACCCCATGGGCAGCTGCCTGGAAAGGTTTTCTGAGCCATGGCTGGGCTAGTCCTACTGAGGGAGTCAATAGGAGGGGGTGGTCTCCCTGACCAGGAGACTCCAGTGACAGCTTTCTCACCTGAAGGAAGCACTGGCAGTGTCAAGGAAAGGAGCACCCCATCTTTGGGCCCCTTGCTTGGAAAAGAGTTCACTAGTGGAAAGATGGAGAAGAGTGTGATCTGATTGAGGTGGGCTAACCAATCACCCAGTAGAAGAGTTCCTGATTGCCTCCAATCAAGCAACCAATCAGCAAGCATCTCTTCTTTAAAGCTCAATAGTTTATTTTTTTATTTGATGTATAATTTTTTTTCTTAATAGCATTTTATTTTTCCAAAGACATGTAAAAATCCTTTTCAACAAGCACCTTTGCAAAACTTTGTGTTCCAAATTTTTCTCCTTTCCTCCCTCCTTCCCCTCTCCCAAAGAGAGCAAGCAATTCATTATAGGTTAAATATGGACAATTCTTCTAAACATATTTCCATGTTTGTCATATTGCAGGAGAAAAATCATATCGAAAGGGAAAAACCACTAGAAAAAAAAAAAGCAAACAACCAACAAAAAGGTGAAAATACTCTATTTTGATCCACATTCAGTATCCATAGTTCTCTCTGAATATACATGGCTCTCTCCAGCCCAAGTCTATTGGAATTGCCTTGAATCACTTGATTGTTGAAAAGAGTCCCATCCATCAGAGTTGATCATCACATAATCTTGTTTCTGTGTACAGTGTTTTCTTAGTTGTGCTCACTTCACTCTGCATCAATCCATGTAAGTCTTTCCAGCTTTTTCTAAAATCAGCCACGAGCCAGCATTTCTTAAGTTCCCCTTTTGTCTCAGCACTGAGGATACAGATCTAAATAAAGGCAGCCCCTGCCCTCTACCAAGGTGAATTCTCTTCTTGCTAAAATAGAGGCCATTCTCTTTTCTCGCCTCTTCCTTATCTCATCACTCAGCTGCCTCTCCCCTCCCCTCCTTTGTGTGTCCCTTACAGGTACCCCTTACCAAGGCTAAGCCATCATGTGCAAGCAGCTAATCCATTCTACCCCTTTCATTTGTCTTCATTCCGTTTCTCTGTCTCTATTTCTCTGTATACATCTTCCTCTCTGTCTCTTTGTCTATCTGTATCTCTCTCTCTCTCTCTCTCTCTCTCTCTCTATATATATATATATATATATATATATTTCTGTCTGTCTCTTTGTGTGTATTATATATATATATATACACACACACACATATATATATATATATTTGTCTGTCTGTCTCTTTATTTTTCTCTCTTTGTCTCTTTCTCTTCTGGTTCCTTCCCTACTGCCCACAAACACGCCCACATCCCCCCCATCCTAAAAAGAACTTTGATTCTTCCATCCCTGTTAACTGGTATCCTATTTCCCTTCTGATCTTTGTAACTAAACTCAAAAAGGCCGACTCCAACCGGTGTTTCCACTTTCTCTCCTTTTTCTCTTAGCCCCTTACCATCCAGCTTCTGACCTTATCAGTCAGAACTGCTCTCTCCAAAGTAATTAGGGTTCACTTAATTGCCAAGTACAAGGCCCTGTTCTCAATCCTCATTGTCCTTGACCTCTCTGCAGCCTGACACCTTTTTGACACGTGGATCACTCTCTCCTAGACACTTTCTCTGTTCTAGCTTTTGGGGACCCCTCCCCCCTCCCTCTACTTCTCCTGGCTCTCTGTTTCTTCTCTGTCTCTTTTCCTGGAACTTCCTCTAGATCATGCCCCTTAATGCACACAGAGTCCCATAGGGTCCTTCAGGCCCCCTTCTCTTCTCCTTTAAACCAAGAACTCCCAAATTTTTATTCTCAGGATCTTTATACTATTAAAAAAAGTATTGAGGATCTGTCCAAAGAGCTTTTGTTTTTGTGGACTATATTTATGGATATTTACCAAATTAGAAATAAAAAAAATTTTGAATGTGTAGACCCTCTGAAAGGGTTTCAGAGAACCCCCGGGATTCTCTGGACCACACTTTAAGAACCACTGCTCCATAGTACTTGGAGATCTCAGCTCCCATGGATTTAATCATCTTTCTGCTGCTGATTCTCTTGCCCCAAGCTCGCTGCCGACCTCCAATTTCACATCTTCAGCCACCTTCAAACAGCTCACACTGGATGTCCTGTAGACATCTGAATCCCCCTATGTCCCAAACGAAGCTCATTATCTTTTCCCCTAAACCTTCCTCCCCTCCCACCTTCCAGGCGGCCCCCTCCTCCCAGTCCCCCAGGCTCTCAAAATCATCCTGGATTCCTCACTCTCTCAGCCCCCAATCCAAGCTGATGAAAGGCTGATAGATTTGACCTCTGACATCTCCTGAATACAGCCCAGTCTCTGTCCTGATGTTGCCCCCACCCTGGTCCAGGCTCCTGAACTGTTGTAATAGCTGCTGGTGGGTCCATTCCCACTCCAGTCCACTCTCCTTTCCACTGCCAAAGGGATTTCCCTCATGAAGCCCCAATCATGTCACCCCCACTCTATAAACTCCAGTGGCTCCCCATTGCCTTGAGGATGAAAGACCAAATGCTGTTGGCCATTCAGAGTCCTTCATAACCTGCCCCTCCCACTTTTCTATCTTTTTAGAACCCAGTCTCCAACATAAACTCTCTCTCTCTCTCTCTCTCTCTCTCTCTCTCTCTCTCTCTCTCTC